>VNKF01008696.1:0-19825 GCA_008044355.1 Drosophila lacteicornis
ACTATGCTGAAAATTTCAGCTCGATAGCTCAAAAACTGAGAGACTAGTTCGCGTAGAAACCGACAGACGGACAGACGGACAGACAGACGGACAGACAGACGGACAGACAGACGGACATGGCTAGATCGACTCGGCTGGTGATGCTGATCAAGAATATATATACTTTATGGGGTCGGAGATGCCTCCTTCACTGCGTTGCAAACATCTGGTCAAAATTATAATACCCTCTGCAAGGGTATAAAAATTATAGAATATTTGGAAAGGGTACTTACCTGACCACCATGGTTGCATTCTCGCCACCCTTGCTCACCGCCTCACCCATGCAGCCGACCAGAATCAGAAGGGCCGTGGCGCTTAGCTCACTTGCACCTCGTATAAAGGTAAAAATATCATATATCATTTTAAGACTCTTTTGTTTTCACAGATGATTTAAAAAACAAAAATTGGTAGAAAATATCTGTGTTTTTAAGAGTTAAAAATTCGAGGTCTGACTATGCAAGTTGTAGTGAAGTATTTAAAGGTTGTAGCAAGAGGGGATGGGATTGCTATGATGGGTTATATTTTTTGGGTTTTTTTAAAAGGAAAATCCAAGGTACCTTAATAAATATTTATAGCATTGGTATAATTCTTATAAAACATTACTAAAGACCTGACTAAAGAACCTATTTAGTACTAATTTGCTAATGATAAAGTGTTGACAAATTCGTACTTGGGAATTTTAAGTGCACTCTTTAGAAGGTTGAAAGGTCAGAGTGAGAACTTTTTTTCTTCTCTCTCATGTGCGCTTTCCTGGCTCTCTTATTTATATTATTATTTATTATATTTATTTTTAAATAAAAATTATAATATAATTATTATATTTTAGAATTTTTTTTAAAATCAATTTTAAGAGTTATAATTGATTTGTATAATAAAAATTAAAAAATAACTTTTATTTTTTGATAATAAATAAATAAATTTTTTTTATAATAAAACTTATAACAATTACGGTCCCTGTTTATAACTATTATTTTATATATTTTGCTAATCAGAAATAAATCTAAACTCAGTTACCTGCGAAAACCTAATCATCAAAATTTTAGAAAAATTATTTAGGACAAATTTTCTGTAAAATAAGCATTATGTTTCGGAGGGCATCTGGGGTTTTACCCTTAATTAAAGCCACCAATGTCCTGGCAAAAAACGGACTAAAGTAAGAAGTTAAATGCCATTAAAATCCTTTCTAAATTAACCTATATCCTTTAGGTATAGGCGCCCATTTAGTAATATTTTCGAGGGCGGCAAGGGTGGTGGCGGCATAGAGCCCTACCATGTTGTATGTATCTCAAAATAATATCCCCTATAAAGATACTCAAACCCTATTAACCTGCCAGAAACTCCTCCAAGTCAATAAGGTCAGGCTTCCTTACCAAGATCATGGAGCTGACAGCGCAAATCGAATCCATTGAAATGAAGATCAAGGCTTTGGAAAAGAAAAAGTCGGCAGAGGCCAAGAGTGTCATAGGAGAACTGAAGCTGGTCCTTAAGGACTTGAAGGATGCCCTCCGGAAACTAAGAATGCATAATTAAATTCTAGAAATATTTAAATAAATATATTCATAAACTAATCGAGATAGCTGGGAAAATGTGATCATTTAATAGTCGTTGAAAATTGTTTCCTAAAGCTGCCACTATGCTCTGGGGGGCATTCAGGGTCTTACACTTGGTTAGGTCCAGCGATGTCTTGGCTAACAGCTGGATTAGGTATGACCCAGATTCCCATATTTATTTGTATAATTTAAAAACAATTTTAAGCAGAAATTGCCGTGGTTTTTCCAAAGCTGTCAAGAACGGTAAATACACAAAACCTAAAAATTTGGTATGTATTATTTTATTTTACTTAATTATATATTAAAATTAATTAATTGAAGCAACGACTCAAAAAGGACACCGTTAATAAGGAAAAGATTATGGCATTGGCAAAACGTATTAAATTGATGCAGGCCATGGTTAAGGATCTGGAAAAAAAGAACCAAACAGAAAAGGCCAAAATTGTGCGTGGAAAACTCATATTAATTCTTAGAGACCTTGATAATGCCCTCCGAGAGCTAAGGCAGCTTATGTGACTTTAATTTCTACGCTCTGATATGGAAATAAATTTACTTTTAGTTAAATAAATGTTTTTTGACATGAAGCTCACAATAAATTTGTTTAGCATACTTTTTGGCTCAAGCTGACGTTTGACATTTTCCAAAATCTACTGGACATGTAGAAATCTTTCAAACTCAAAATTCCATGAAGTAAATAAATAAATATTTTTGTTATATGTTTGCCACAGAAAGCCATAGAGTTTGCCTTAACTCTCTGTCAGTTACAGCAAACTCTGAAATCGTTACCAAATTTTAAGCAATAAAGGAAATTTTGGGTTTTTAATTTTTATTAAGAATGAACCACTTATTCCGATCTGTTTTGAGCTACTTCAGAGGCTGTACCATAAGGTAAGTGGGTCCGTATATTAGAGTTATGATATTTTATAACCCTTTTGCCTCGCCAGGACCTACCTGGTTGTCCTGCCAGATCATGCACGAATAAAAATTCCGCTGAAGCTGGAGGACATGAGAAATGTAAGTATAGAAATTTGCATACAAGAATTATAGTAATCGAAATCCCTCTTAGGAAATGGGCATAATAGACCAGCGTTCCCGTGAGCTTTCCATCGAACAGAAGCGCGTGGAGCACATGCTCACCGACCTGACCCGGTGCATCCGTGGCATTGAGTTTGACCTGAAACTGATCGCCGACCTGGAGAAGCAGCGGGAGGGGAAGGCCAAGGAAAGCACTGCCTCAGCGAACGGTGCCAGTGCCCCGTCGAGCGATAAGAAATCACCCAAAGTCGGTGATTTCAGCGACTAGCAAAATCCCCCGAGAGGGCTTCACCATCCCAGCAGATCTACTATAAAAGCTCTCAGTCTCCCAGAGATTGGCATTCAGAAACATTTAAACCTTTGCTTAATAATGAAGTTCCTTGGACTCTGCTGCCTGCTCATCCTGGCCCTTCTGGGATGCCTGCCCGCTCCTGGCGCCGCCTCGCCTTCCCGTCACACTGGACCTGGATCTAGTCCTGGAGGTGGTGCCGGTGGAAATCCCTTCAGAAGTCCACCACAGCCACGCCCCTTCATCTACGACTCACCGATACCCAGGCCGGGTCCCAAGACCATGTACGCCTAAAAATTGGGAAAACTATGTGATTTAACAATAAATTATATTTGGAATTGCAAAAAAGATAGGGGATTTTTTGCCTTGTTATCAGGGAGAGTTGAGAAAGCCCTCGAAAGAAAACGTAAACATCTGATTTGAGCTGAGATTTGTTTTCTTTTTTAATATGTGATTTATTAATACTGGAATTTAATTAAAAGCCTATGTTCTTTTGATTCCGCTTCCAAAAATAAAGGGAAAGAATCTTAAGAGAGCGAGAAGAAACTCTCGTTTGCTTGCACATTGCAGGCAAATTACGGAAGAGAGAGCGAGAGATCATTTCGAAAAGCAAGCGGAGTCAAGAGAACGAATCTGCTATTTTTTATTTCTCTTGTGAGAGAGCAAGATGTAAAGCTCTCTCAGAGGGCAGTCTAAAAATAAACCTCAAAGCTGTTTTTGCTGCCTTGCTATTACATTGCAGGCAAAGCGTAGAAGGAGAAGAGCTATTGCGAGCTCGGATTAAAAGTGATACCGACTATAAGATACCCGGTAGCAAAAACTATGCAACAAATAAAAACAAAAATTTACTTGCATTGTCCAATTAAAGTTTTATTTATGGTTTAAAAAACTATGTTAGTATTAGTTTTTTAAACTTTACTATCATCTTTAATAAATAAATAAATAAATGGTTTTAAAAAAACGAGTATTAAAAAAAAAAATAACATGGCGGATTTATTAGTGTTAGAAATCTCTAAAACACTACCTTTAAAAAATATGTCAATTTTTGTTTAGTCTATTATTTTCCGTAACTATGTAAAGTTGCACCCTACACTCTATAAAACACTAAAATTACATACAATATGATCTCGATGGCTCGAATTTCAGTCTCCGCCATGGCTAAAAGTGTTTTCCGTAGCCCCATTATTCGTCAACCCCGTGTAAAGTGAGTAAATAGAGTTTCATCAATATATATATTTATCTATGTGGTTTCCAAGTAGGTCCCCCAAGCAATTGTTCAGCCACAACTATGCGCCCAACAAAAGCCGCTATATTTTTAAGGATTTCACCTTTCTGAGAATGTCAAATGCCCAGCAGCGATACAAGATTTTGTAAGGGATTTTATATTAAGGTATAACTTTTATCAATATAATTAATCCAACAGAACTAACTGGAGACAGAAGTCCGACACGATAACCGAGAAGGGAAGAGGCGATGAGATGAACTATTTCCTGAAAATAGTATGTACTTAAACTCTTAATTTTAATTCACTTTAAAACGCGTTCGCCGAAAGGCCAGGGAACAGTTCGAAGTCCTCAGAAAGCGCAGGATACGGGAAGTCGAAGAGGATATTGAGGCCCTGGAGGCCGAGGTCAGGGAAATGGACAACAAGACTAGTATCAGGGCAGCGAATATAAGGAAGAATCTAATGAAGGAAATTAAAGAACTAAAAGCCATGTCGGAGAAATTAAAAAAGAGTCTGGAAAAAGAGAAGAAAGGAAACACGAACAAGTAGTCTTACAGTTTCCCATCGTTCGCCTCTCACATCACACTTATCATCTCTCAAAAATTTTTAGTGCTTTTTCGAAAACTATTTCGATATCATTCCATTTGTACACATTAAAAAAAAATTATGTTGAAGATCGTGGGAAAGCTGATGCAGCTGTTGAAGCCCCAGGCGTATGCCCAAGGCAATAAGTAAGTTGATTTAAGCTTTAAAATAACATATTTTAATTGATTTTTACTGCAGGAATATATCTAGGCATTTGTATGAGAAAGCCAGGGGACACGAAAATATTCACTTCTTGAAATTGGTAAGGCTTTTAATATAGTATTGATAGAGCTCTTATAGTCCGCAAAATATCGGTTGCTCGCAAACTCGATTTAAAAGGGAATCAAAGAAACCGCTCAGTTTGACATTTTCCTATTGCTCTCTTGCTTTAAGAGCGCTCTTTTGAAGCTCCTTGCTCTCTCTCTCTCTCTCTCTCTCTTTCACGTTTTGCCTGCAATGTACAAGCGAACCAGAGTTTAATTTTAGCTGTATTTTTAGAGAGCTTCGGAGATTTTCCCTTCGAATACGATAGCAGTTTCGCTCCCTTGCTTTTCAAAAAAGATCATTCGCTTTTTCTTCCACGCTTTGCCTGCAATGTACAAGCAATAGTTTCTTTTTAGCTGCTTTCTAAGAGAGTTTCGGAATTTTTGTTACTTTAAATTATTTCCCCATTTCCTTAGCAACGAGAGCAACTGAAAATCCTGCGCAAGAAGATCCTTATCGAGAAGCAGAAAGTCACTACGAAGATGATAAAAGTGGACCAGCAGATACAGTTACTGGAGAAAAACAACCCAGAGGACAACAATAAATTCTAAAATGCTTATAAACGAAATCAAAAGTGAGATCTTTGGTCAAATAAATTAAAAGGCACGCCAACGCATTCTTTGTGGTTTTCTTTTATTTAAAATAATTTGTATCTTTCATTTACACGCTTTACACAAAGGAAGCCAGGCCAGGGGAACTGGCCCATATATACGGTAACAATTTGTGTTGGAAATTAAGATATTTTAAAAAGAAGATTCATTTAATATGGCATTCAAACAAACATATATAGTAGTCTATACAGAGATAAAAATAAATACGAGTACAAATCAAAATCAGATATATAGAGTACCTTCTTTCTTTCGCTTATAAACTATAAAAATTAATCGTTTGTGCTTTTTGTATATATGCTGGAGTCATTAGTGGTGAGAGCAGAACGTGAACTGAAGTCAAGAACGTAAGTACAATACATTGGTGGTAGTTGAGCAACTTGGAGCGGACTAAAACTAGAAACTAACTAGGCTTGACCCTTGACTTGGTCAAGGCCAGAAGAGAGTGTGTGTCTGTGTGGGTGTGCTGTGGGTGCTGAGTGAGGTAGGCGATGATCCTCGCTTGGTTGCTGTGTGGGGTTTCGCTTCTAGCTTTCAAATACTGATCAACAATGCCAGGAATGTTGTGTAGCATGTTTGTGTCTCTGTCTGTGTTTGTCTGTGGATCCTGCTTTCAACTTAAGCCTAAAACTCTAGGGCTATGGTTCTCAAATCCTATAAACTAATGTAACATGAAACGTGCTGCTCCTCTCCTAACTGGGCATTCGCTTGCTGGCCAGCTCCTGCAGCTTCTGCAGCGCCAGGGTCTTGTTGATCTCCACCAGGTCGCGACTGTGCTTGGCCGCCTGCAACTGCACCTCCAGTATCTTCATGCGCATCATGTGCTCCTTGCTCTGCATCTCCATGAACATGCGCAGCTCATGGCCGTTGGGCGAGGCATTGCTTCCCACTCCTGCGCCTCCAATGGCTCCTGTACCTCCTCCATTGCTGCTGCTGCTGGACCTCTCCAAAGCCTGGCACTCCGCGGAGACGGGCACTGGATTGGCCACCAACTGAGCCTGATCCTCGCTGCCCACCAAACTGCCGCTGCTGGTGCGCTGCCTCTTGGCCAGCGGCGCCTTCAATCCCTCCTCATCGTCCTCATTGTTATTATTATTGTGCTGGTGCTGGGCCAGCGCCTGATGCTGGTGAATGGCGGCTGCGGCCGCTGCTGCGGCACTGGGAAACTGGCCAGTTCGGAGGGCATTCAAGGCCTCCAGCGTGGCGGATATGTTGTTCATGTTGAAGTTGGCCTGGAAGCCGGACATGTCGCTGCTGCCGCCGGGCAGAAAGGCACCGCTCGTATCCAGAGCAGCTGCCGCAGAGATGGTGGCTGGACTCTCGGCCTCGTGGATGCCATTGCGAGTGATGCTGTGATTCGGGGAGACACTGAGCCGCTCGCTCTGGTTGAGATGGTGATTATTGTAGGTCTCGTTGAAGGTCTCATTGGTCTCCTCCTCCTTGATGTCCACATCGCACAGCTCCTGGGGGGGAGTGCGGCTGCTGCTTGGGATTAAGGGATAATAATTAGTTATAGCTCTCTCTGAAGTTTGGGTTTTACTTACTCATCCATGTCATGCTCATCGGCATTGAACTTGTAGTCATCGCGATACTCAAAGCCCTCCTCCAGGGCCAAGGGTATTTTGGAGTAGTCAATGCCATCTAAGGCCTCCGACTTGCAGGCCTTCTTGGCCTCCTGCATAAAGTCCCAGACTTCGAAGGTGAAGGGTGAGGGCTTCTTGCGATCGGCCACCTCGGCCCCGAACCTGGCCAGGCGATTGTTGTAGTCCAAGATCTCATTGCGGGTGCAGGCTGTCAGGAATAATATTTAAATATTAATTTATTAATTTATGGGAAATAATTAAAACAAAATAAATATATAATTACCCTTCATCCGCCGCCATTGCTCCTTGAGGCGATTGCAGGTGCGATCCGTGCCAAATTGATTAGAGAACTTTTGGTGTATAATCTTCCAGGCTTTGTTTTTGACAGCAGTAAGACCTGCATCCAATCTCTTGTTCTCTATAATCCGCATATCCTTGCGACACAAGTCCAGGAGGTACTTCTTCTCCTGATGGTTCCAGTTCTGAGTGCGCTCCCGTTTCTTGTACATGTTCATCGAGGGACTGTTCATGTACTGTGTCATTTCTGATATATAGATATATATACCGATATTAGAATGCCTCTAGAGAGAGGGAGAGCCAACTTACCTGTCTTCAAGTCGACGCCCTCCAGCAGGCCGTGATTGGAATTCTGCCAGTTGGCGGCAATCTTCATAAAAGCCTCCAGATCGTTGGCCGTATACTGTTTGTTGACCTGCAAAAATAATAGAGATCGAAAATCAAACATCAGGTAATGAGAAATCATTGATTAGTCCGAGTATCTGAATTATAAGCCCCTGACTCGGACTGTCTGTCAGGCACTTGAGCATGCAAAACTTGTGCCACATTCCCCGACCATACGAAAGTGCTTTGGAGACGTACTCCAAAATTCAATGAACCTCAAAATGATGATATTTATCGAAGCTCTCTCGCAGCACATCAATTAATATATACTTTTTTATTTTTCTGACAGTGAAAACAAAAGGATTCAGAGCTGCGACTTTGGAATTATTTCAGCCTCCCCTTCGCCTGCTTTTTCTTTTCTTTAATTCATCTGTCGAATTATTTAGCTCCGGACGATGATGACTCTGATTTCTGACTTTGACATGGACAGGCGGGCTATATAGAATGCATTCACATTAATTGATTTTCAATTAGCAGACAGGCTGTATCAGAGGGGGTATAAAGGGGAAAAGGGGAGTTGCTTCTTAGCCATATATAATATAATGTATAAATGCAAACAATCACCCAAAGCCCGTAAAAATAAACGCCATGTGAACGTGTTTTAATTTATACGTTAACACAGCTCACAAAAGCAAAACACACAAAAAAAAAGCAGCTGCCGCCGACATTTTGTTTTGTATCTGTGAGTTTGCTCAAGTCAGCGAGTATCTGTGACGACCAATTATATCAAATCAAGTATATACAAGGTATTTACAATGATATATGAGATATAAAAGTAAGGTAAATATAATAAATATTGTAAATATGAATTTTAGCAATGAATTTTACCAAGAAGTAAACATATTTCTGTTTAAAATCCAGTAAAACTCCCTCAAAATGTATTTTAAACACATGAATACCATTAAATACTTGGCTTTGCCCCTCTACAAATTATTAATAATAATAATAATAATAATAATGTGTTATTTAATTTTATTCTGAGTTTAGTTTGCTTAAAAAAGTCGTTTTTTTTTTTCTAATGGAACTCCCCCCACTATATAAATTCTTATAAACACCAGAATGCCATCAAATACTTTGGTTTAACCCTCTAGAAATTATTAATAAAACCAATGACGCATTATTTAATTTTAGTCTGAGTTTAATTTGCTTAAAAAACATCTCATCTTCCCCTAATGGAGCTCTCCCCCTCCCATATAATCCCAACTGCACTCCTCGTTAAGTATTCGCTCCTCGCTCGAAAAACTCTTCCATTGATCGCCTTTTGCGCCCCCATCTACACACAATCGTCAATCTTAAGTACGTTTTATTGTGCTTTATTTTATTTCAATTTTATTTCACTCTCCCCCTCGGCCCTTGAAGCACCCACAAGAAGCTGAAACTGCGCCATGTGTTCAATATTTATGCCGTATCTGATTTACAATTTATATACACACTCACACATGGCTGTATCTAGTTATGTACACTCGCATTTATCGCAAAGGAAACTTAGTCATTGGCGGCGGCGCGTGCGCTTATTATTATTATTATTATTTGCACTCTTCCTATATATAAATTGATATTTATTAGCAAACAATTAATTATAGCTCCTACTTTGTGGACTTTTATGGTAATGTTTAAATTTTTAGTCATGAGCTGAATGGGGGTGGATGGACTTTAGACTTTATGTTTTTGGGATCTCTCATGTATTTGCTGGAGAATGCGGGAATCATTTAAATTCGTGACGAGTGCCGGCAAAAGGGTGGGGCCGAGAGCCAAGTTAGTCAACGAAAGAGAGATGAAGTTGCCAGATCTGTAGGTAAGGCCAAAAATAAGTCTCTAAAAAGTACTTGTTAAATTTTAGAGGATGTAGAATAGCCTTTTTTTTATTAAGAAATAGAACAATAAATAGCAAACATTTTTTTTAATATTGCATAAAAAATAACAGACTAAAAAAATAGTTATATAACTTTAAAAGCGGCTAATTATTACAATATGACCCCATTGATGCGTTGGTCACACTGTGCGTGTGCCGGCAGAGGCCGGACTCTGGACACCCCAAAGGATCTCAATTAAAATACTTTATATGTCATATTTTTTTAACAAATCGAATCTCCGTCTCTCTGAATTACGTAAATCAAAATTCCCCCAATAACAAAAATTAACTAATTGTTTTTCCGCTTTTTTGGCATTCATAAAAGTAATCGTGCTTCAATCAATGTGACTTCAAGACTAAGCATTGAAATTAAATAAGCAAACTGGTTTAGATTTTGGCCGTGTCTATGACTGTTTGTTATCTATTTCTGCTGATTTTTTTTTCCGTACTTTTGTGGGCTGTTAATATATAAAAACGAAAAATAATTACTGGATCTACACATGCTCTCTGCCCCGAACCTAACAATTGTTAACTTAACAAACGAACCTACACAAAAGTCAACCTTGTGCCTTAAAATAAAGCAAGGCATTGTTAGACTCATAGACTTATAGACCATGCCCGATATATGCCCGTGTGTCTGTGTGGGCAATTACCGCAAATTAACGAACTTATAGTTGTAGGTAGCCCAACTACGACCAACTATTTTTGTCATCAAGTTATGGGGCAGCGTTATAGTTCAAAGTAAGCGGGAATGGGAATGGGAATGGGTATTAAGTGGAGCACACATACATTATTATTGTTATTATTACAGCCGGAGTACAGCTACGGTCGCGGCCCGACCGAATCTTAACCTGGAGAATCGTTAAACTTTTTTTTTTTTGAGGCCCTCGAGAAATGATTTTACAAATTCTGAGTGAACCCTGGCTGTGGCTGCTGTGCGCTGTGTAGCATAAATTTATGTATTATAATAATTATACGGAGAAAACTAAAAACGAAATGTCATCGAACGCTCAAGTGGCCGAAAAGAGCTCCCTCCGACCCGAGTTCGAGTGGCAGGCATTCATTGATTTGAATGTGTGTTGAATCCGAGGGGAAAGAAATAAGCAGAAATCAAAGAAAAGAATTTTTTGTGCCCTGTTTATTGTTCTAACGCTGGTCGGGGAGTAGTTCGAGGCCTAAGTGGCCCCCAGCCACAGCCATTTCATCCCATCTCCTTAGTCCGAGATGCTCAACCTTTATTTCTTATTTTTTCCTACTCAAGAGGGGCCCCCAAATTTCGTTGTTAAAATCACGTTGGGCAGAAACGTCAATATTTTCGGAATGAAATTTACAATTTCGTTTACTTTACAGGCAGATATGAGTATGTTCTGGGGAAAACTAGAAGCCGGTGTAATCTAATTTATGGGATTTGAAATTAGGGAAGATTCCTCAAGTTGTTTTCCTGGGATGACTAGGGAGGTTAATCAATAACAGGAAATGGGATATCTTTATGTAATATATGGGGAAAATATTTTTTTTACTGAGTTTAAATAATAAATATTAAAATTTAGTATATTATGCATAATATTTGTCATAGTAAAGCATCTAAAAAATCATTAATATCATTCTTAATTCTTTTATTTATGTTGTACCTATTTTTCCATCATCATAAACCTTTTAAAATGAATTGTTCCTGTTTTTATAAACCTAAACAATAAATTTCCTATTAAACCATACTTATTCCCAGCTAATTAATATTTTTATTAATCACACATTATATATCTTTCGACATAATTCCCCATAATAACTCCCATTAGCCATAACTCAACTCTATAACTCGCTCTCCTCTAAATTTAACGCCATTTACTATAAGTTGTGCACATGGGATGCTTGCTTATTTATTATTTATTATTATTCACTGAGAATCCAGTAGTTTGTGTGGTGGCAAAATGTATCTTTATTAACTCCCAAGCTGCCTCAGCTGGCGCAGCTGACGGAAATTGACTCATGGCTCAGTTCAGTTCAGTTCGGCTCAGACTCAGTTCGGTTCAGTTTGGTTTGGTTTGTTTTACGAATCGGCTGAGGGCGAATTATGCTCCAGGTGTGCATGACACGGGTGCCGAAACAACAAATTTATTAGAAATTTGCTGCACACAAAAATCAGGCTCACACAGAGAGTGGGGGTCTTGGGCTTTGGCACATTTATGCAAACAAATAAACTAATTTCATGACGCACACGCGCGCCTGCGCAGTTGTCAGCAAAATAAGTGTGTGTCTGCTTTGTGTGTTGTGTGTGTGTTTCTGGTGTGTGCTACTTACAATTGTAACTAGCTGCAAAAACTGTAAGATTTTTCTTTGTCAAACGTGGCTTTTGTTTACTGCGGGCCTGGCCTACACCCAAAAAATATTCGAAGAAGGAGAGAGGGAGAGAAAGAGAGCTGCACTTGGAGAAATTTCAAAGTTTTTTTTTTTAAATTTATAATTTTAATTACGTATTTGCAAGTTTATTTATTTATTACGTAAATGTGAACTTCGAAATTCAAGTTAGTTACCAATACAGCTACTTTTCATATTTCAAGAGCTAGAACTGATTGTGAATTATAGCTTAAAATGTGTAATAAGCATGAAAACTTCGCTCAAAACTTTGTCAGTTAAATTAAATCATAATTATAAACTTTGAACTTCTAAATTTATGGTGCTTAATAAATACACTTTATATTGATATTTTAAGAGCTGGAACTGATTGGGAATTATAGCTTAAATTGTGAAAAAATTAAGTAAGCTTCACTTAAGACTCTTTCTAAACAGTATATCTTTCAGAAACAATATTATTTCTAACTACTTTGCAAATGTGAACTTCAAAATTCAAGTAACTTAACAGTACATCCAGTTTTTATCTTTCGAGAGCTAGAACCGTTTGGGAATTGTAGCTTAAAATGAGGAAAAATCACGAAAACTTAATCAAAAAATCTGTTTTTAGCTAAATAAAATTGCAACAACAATTAGTAGTTACTTTGCTTACATTTTATATGAAAATAAATTTTAACAAATGAAAAACTTAAAAATAACAAGCTTGATTGTGTAATTTTTCTTAGTGTAAAGATAGCAAGTGGGGGAAATATACAGGAAAAAAAAAGTAATAGAAAAAAGCTTTGGCTCGAGCGGGTTCAGTGACTTCCACTCCTCGTCTACGACGGCAACGACGACGACAAATTGCGTTTTGTGCTGTGACAATTGCCAGGCATCGGCATCGCCATCGCCATCGAATCCACCTTTTGCGCATGCGTAGGTCTGGACTTACTAAATTATTATTGTTCGGTTTCATTAGTCAGCCCCAAAAAACGTAAACCGAAAATGCGCCGAAAAAGCGACAAACTGTAAAGCTGAAAACTGAAAAGCGAAAAGCCCAAGCCCCTCCGCCGCATACGAAATTGCG
The DNA here is from genome assembly GCA_008044355.1 of Drosophila lacteicornis. NCBI lineage: Eukaryota > Metazoa > Arthropoda > Insecta > Diptera > Drosophilidae > Drosophila > Drosophila lacteicornis. Next base: position 13,127 of record VNKF01008696.1, read on the forward strand.
CAGCTGTGCATAGTTTTCAAATCAGAAACTGAAACTGAGACTGAGACTGAGACCGAGCTGTGTGACAGTCGTAGATATCGCCAAGTCAAATGGATTACCTTTATCTTTGATTCCCCATATGCCGCACACACTCCCCCGAAACACACAATTGGGGCAGAGTGCTCTGCATTTAGGTTTATGTACCTAAAGTATATAGAGACTTTCTTGAGCACACCCTGAAAACATGGCTGACAAGTTCATTACTCCGCTCGATTCCATCCACAATTGCCTCAAACTTTGCGGGCTCTGCTGCTAACTGCCTTATATGGTCCCCCCGCCAATTGTTATTGTCTTTATGCCATTCGTAGAATGAAAATTGGTTTGTCACTCGACTTGTTAAATGAGTTTATATAGACTCGTAGGAACAGCGAAACATACAGCGATCATAAAATCGCAATGTGGCGTGCTTTGAATAGCTCGATTTTTAATTTAATGGCAAGTATGTAATAGCTCAGGAAGTAAAAGTGGGAGCTGGTGGCAATTTGGGTAAAATATGGACCAGGATTTTGATATTTTATGTTTTAGAGGTTCTATAAGTTGGAAATATTCGGAAATATAAGCTAGGAGCAATGGTAATCAATGATTAACTTGCTGAAAAATTATTTTTAATATTCTATTTACCAAATTCGATGTTCTGAAAATATTCCTTCTATTAGATTTAATTTTAACAATAATACAAAGCATAAAATAAGCTCCAGATATAATATTAACCATAATACAAAGCATAAAATAAGCTAAAGCTTTAAAAGGCTTTGCTTTAAGAAGCCAGATTTATTTAGAAATAATACTTTAAGGTTCTTAGGCCCTTTCGTAGCCCCTTTAAGCCATTTTCTTTTCATTTCTTTAAAGACACTTTCAATTCCAAGTCAATCTGAGCTGAGTTTCTTGCTTTTTAAGCCATAGAAAAGGTGAATAATTTCTAAAAAATACAAGAACCTTTGAGCTTGATGTGGGTTATAACGCTCATTGCTGCATGTGCCGGATTTGATTGTTATTATTATTATTTATAACTCTCTAACCGGGCTGTCTGGCTCGAAAGCCCCCTCCTTAGCCTTCCAAAAAGCCCCGAAAGAAAAGAAAACAATTCTAGACACCAAGCAACAAGCAGCAGTTCAGTTGAGTTCACTTTTTGGGGGCACTTTTTTGGTTTAGTCATTTTCCAAAAATTCATTTGAATATCGAAATTGTTTAAGTATCCATATGTGCCGCCGTCGAGTGTGTGTGCGAGTGAGTGTGTATCTAATTTCTATTTGTATTGGGCATTAATGCTTTCGGGCTCTCCCCCCTTCCTCCTGCTCAATAAGCCGAAACAAAAAACTTCTTTATAATCGCATCAAGTCATGATTGCGCGCCCCAACTTCGAATCAACTTTGGTTCGTTTTTTTCTGTATTTTTTCCTTTTAAATGTATTTCTTGTTGTAGATGTTGTTGTGTGGTACTTGAAGGCGTTCAAAATAATTTCTGGTTCCATTTAAGTTGGACTTAAAACGAAAACTGAAAACTGAAAACCGAAACTCTTCAAGTAGACACCGAAAGAAAGCCCTCCGATCAGTACTTGTGGGTTTCTTCTGGTCTCTTCCCCCTACTCTTTGATGTATTTTCTTATTTTTGGCATTAATTGTTCCCTGAACCGAATCTAAGATTGATTGAACGAGTTGAACGAACCGAGAGAGAGAGAGAATCCGTCTCGCAATGTAAATTATGGCACTGTGATTACCATTAGAGGAGAATGAATGCTCGCACGAACCATTTAGAATGATTTGTGATCTGCTCCGATCTGCTGATCTGCTGCTCTGCCTTCTGTATATATATCGACCAATCCAAACGGCTATATACTATATATATATCGACTGGGACCACGCCCTAGAAAGACAGCAAGTAGCCGACGCCTTGTCATGTCGCAATGCGCAATAATAATTACAAATGATCGGATGTCAATTTTTATGGCGATATTATTTTACAGGCCATGCCGCCGGCCGCTGGCTGGAGTTTCTTAAACAAATGAAATTTATTGTTAACGGTTAGTGACCCGAATTACACGTATCGCTTATTTATATCTGGCGATGGATGTGGCATGTATCCGAGTATCTCTCTAAGTAGCAAACACAGCTCGACTCCGGCTCTGACTTGGCCCCTTAAGCGTTTTAATTGCCAGCGAACACACCGAGTGGCTGAGTGACTGAAACTGACGAACGCCTACAACTACCACAAAAGCTTCCAGCTCCCAGCTCCCAGCTTCGAGGCGGCGATAATGTATCTTTGTATCTGATCTTAATGTGCTCAGAACGGGCAGCAGCAACAAAAAGCACATCAGCCTTAATAAGTACTTGCTATATAGTCGCCGCTGGGCGATGCTGAGCTGCTGAATTGATCAAATGAAACGAACACGTTTCATTATAGGAATCTAACTGGAGGCTATTTCGCCGTTCAATTGAATGGAATATGCAAGGAATTCCGAATGGAGAAAGTCGAGAATTGATCTAAGGGAATGAATCTACAAGAATGGGAAGTCTTTCTCATTTGAGTTTAATCAAAATTAGAGATTTACTGAAGATTAGGCTAAGATTTTGCAGGGAAAGAAATGATTGGTGCAGAAAGGTCATGGAAATTATTAGTCAAAAAAATTAATACCAATCATTTTTCTTTTTCTGTATAGAAAATAAAAATAAAGAAAAAAGAAAATATAAGGAAAAAAGGGGAAAAATTACATGTCTACAAACCACAATATTTTAAAGGAAAAAAGAAAAGAATAAAGAAAATACAAGCGAAAAATTGCATGTTCATCTAAAAACTACATTATTTTAAAGAAAAAAAAAAAGTAAAAAAGAAAATAAAAGATAAAAGTAAAATAAGGGTAAAATGATATGTTCATCTACAATCTAAATTATTTTAAAGTTTTTCCTACAACAAACCCTTCTTATTTCCAACAATTAAACTCTCTAAAATCCCCCCTTAAAAAACTGTCAAAAAATACACCCATTCCTGCTGCCAATTCTCGCTTTTCAGACTACATTTTGCATTTGGCATTTGAGTTATGCGGCGGCATTAATTCCATCCATGGCAACATGAATGTTATTCATTCTGGCGAATGAATAAGTGGCCACGCACATTACTTGCAGCGCTTGTCGGGCTTGGGTATCTCAGAGTATCTCTCGGATATGGTGCTGCCTTCTGAACTCATTGCTCATTGTGGTCCCATTTGTTGACTTCTTTTATGATTTGGCACGAACGAATGGATACTTGGATACCCCCTAGCTCCTGGAAAAGGAAATCGGAGCAGCGGAAACCGAAACTGCAGGCCTTTGTAATCTCTGGGACAATTATTAACCCATAAATACTGGGGGGGCTTTGGGCTTACACATATGTATGCCCTATATCTCGCAATCGCAATTTAAATGTTTGACTTGGGCTCGTTTATTCACTTATCTAAAGGCGGCTAAAGCCAAAGGAAGAAATTAATTTAATTGCGCATAAAGTACAAAATTGTTTAATTATGCCAAACAGACGCAGCCCCGGCAGACGCAGTGGAAAATGTGTTAACTAATTCTAGGTAATTTAACCAAAAGCTGATAAAAGCTGAACAAAAACGAAACCAAAACCAAGCCGCTTGGAACGCCAAGAGAAACGCTCCCATTTGGCATTGTCGACGCCTTCTTTGTATAGTTTATAACTTTTTATTTTCCCTTTTTTTTTCTCTTTTCTGTTGGTTTCGTGTCTAATTTACGTAAATTGTTGGAAAAGAGCGGGTGTGGTGCCGCTCGTCTGGGTGCGTGAGGTGGTTAGACATCTCAAGCTTAAACTATGAAGACACCGGAAACGAATTAAAATCGAATTTTCCCTTAAACTCCACACACATTTAGAGGGGGTAACCAGCGTTTTACGCATATCTGGGGCACTTCAGGGGTTTTACGTATTAATTAGGACACACAAGTGTCCGGTTTCGATTTCTGTTTCTGTTTCGGTTTCGGTGATTTGTTGAACAAATTTACTTAAGCATTTGATTACCCCCTACCGCCCAATTGATAGGAGGCCAAAAACAAATACGCATTCGCCAAGAGATAGGGTGCAGCCATGAGTATCCAAAAATAATCACCTGGTCGGGGCCTTATCGAACTAAATAAATATTAAATTGTAATTAAAGTCATGGGAACGAGCGTGTGTGTGTTTGCTGAGAGACAACAACAAATGCTAAGACTACACATAATTTAAAGCTCTTTTGTTTATCGATGTCACACACCCTTGGTATTTGTATCTGTAATTGATAAATAAGTCGAAGACTTAGGTTGACTGAAATTTAATTGCTAATTGCATCGTTTACTGGGCTTACTTCGGCCGTATCAATAAACTAAACTAAGTACCTTTGATAGATAACCTTAATTAAGTCGATCGAATTCCTTGAATTTCAAGTGACAAACTGACAAGAAAAAACCCCAAAGAACACAAGCGAAAACTGTTGGAAAAACTATTTCAATAAAGGAAAAAAGAAAAATCGGAATCAAAAACCGCAGCAAACAACGAAAAATTTGTAGCTGTAGCGCACACCTGGACGCAGTTGGGTATCTAGATACTAGAATCTAGTCTGCCCGGCAACAACGGCCCAGAAATCCATTGATATCGAAATGGGCAGCTTGGAGACTTGGCCAGTATCTGCATCTGTGCCCGAATTTATTCCCTGCCCCCCTATGAGCTCCACATCTCTCAATTATTATGCGCAAGTGTGACGCATGATTCATACCTTATAACCCATTTAACCCATATAGCCATATAGCTCCGGCTGCTGCCGTTTTGCTCGCAAAAGTCATGCGCCTTAAATTTTAATAAATTAATTTTTGCCTTTTCCTTAGTTGCCTCCGTTGGGTGAGTACTTCTAGTATTGTTTCGATATGCATATATACCTTAAATATGACTGGTCAGGCAATTATCGCGGGTATATAAATGTAATTGTGCAAAATAAAGCAACTATTCAGAGCCAATTTTATTTTTAGAGAGTCAATGTGTTTATTTTGCTTGGAATTATGAATTGTCTATATATTTTCTATTTTATTATTTATTTTAGGGAGTGCTATTAGTGTAGAAAATATTTATAAATATATTAAAGGCTTCGAAAGACCTGAACCTGATTAAATTCAAGGCTTAGAAAAAATCTATAAAAGCCGCAATTATGTTTGTTGGTTTAATACAAAATACAGAGGGTACTTTTTGGTGTAAAGTATGAACAATAAAATAATTAAATGTTGAATTTAATAGATAAATCAAACATATTAATCAAGTATGAATGGCTTTCTTTTCAAGGCAAGGATTTTCTGTACATTTAAATATTCAAAATATATAGAAAACCTCCATAAACAAACCAAAAATCAACCACAAATTCCTCAAGTAAAACCCAGTAAGCCTTTTATATTAACAAATTCAATCCTTTAAATTGCAGATTTCAACTGAAAATGCAATTAAGAAATGTGCTTCCTTAAAGTAAACCTTTCTGGGATTCAAAGCACAGATGCAGAGACGCATTTAAATGATGAATAGTTGTTGCCTAATCGAATACCCAAATCAACTGTCAAGCCTCAAATTAGTCGGTAGAAAAAGCAAACAAGAAATAAAATAAAAAGCAAGGAAGCAAACAGCCAACAAGCCAAAGTCCAGCTTAAAATCTTTTTTTGGGGTGTGTGTATATCCACCACAAGTCGTGTGTAGTCGGAGATTTTTTTCACTCCTTTTCCTTCGTTTTAAAAATCAATGCCAAATGGATGAGACGCTCGACCCGAGACGAGAATGAATATTTCCGAAATTCAGCATAAGAAACGCTGACGACATTTTTAATCCTAAAATCGAGACTAAAGTCGGGCGGAGGAATTCAGAATTTCAAGGTGGGGGTGTGTGTGTTTTTTTTTCTCCTCTGAGTTACCTGCGTTCGTGCGATCGCATCGCAGATTGGTACACTCCTTCCCAAAATTATGCGACACCCCGAAAATTTTAGGTTCGACCCTCGTACGAGAATGGGAAAGCAGAATACAACAAAAACAAGTATGCAGAATGCAAGCTTAATGAATTCTGCTTTAATAAATTTGTTTTTAACTCTAGTTAAATCTTCCGTTTTCAAGTAGAGGTGAAAAAAGCACAGAAGCTCGGGTTTTGCTATGTCTGCAAGTGTAACAAAACTATGCGACACATTTCATTTTTGTTGGATTTAGTTTATATTTTAATGTTGTAACGGTACATAAATAGTAATTAATAATTAATAGAACCACCATGAACTATTCCTACCTCAGAAAGTCTTTTTGGCATTGAATCGACTAAATTTTTAAGTAAATTTTGGTCTAAAAGAGACCATTGAGCCAAAATTTCTCTTTTGAGGCTTTTAACATTTTCAAATTTTTGATTATTGGCGTAAACTCGCCTGGCTAAGATCCCACATATGTTTTCAATGGGGTTTAGGTCAGGGGAGCACGCTGGCCAATCCAAAACATCTATTTTGTGCTCACTTAGGAAGCGCTGGGTCTCTCTGCTCTTGTGGATAGATGCATTATCTTGCATAAAAACTAGATTTCTTTCAATATTTGTTTCCAAATATGGCAGAAGACGTTCCTCCAATACTTTTTTATAGTCTCCACTATTCATCCTGGAGCTTGTGAAGCAAAGATCAAGCGTTCCAGACGCATT
>VNKF01008697.1:0-18163 GCA_008044355.1 Drosophila lacteicornis
CTCTCAGTTTTTGAGCTTTTGGGCTGAAATTTTCAGCATAGTCTTATTTCTTTAGCACGCAGTATATATGTCGGAACGACCGAAATCGGATTACTATATCCTATAGCTGCCATAGGAATGATGGCGAAATTAATGTAAAAAAAATTTTAACTTCTCTGTTTTTCAACGTATTTTTATAAATTTTGAGAAATAGCAGATTTTAATGCTTCTTGAATTACGGTTTTAATTTCATTAAGATCGGACCACTATATCATATAGCTGCCATAAAGGCGATCGGTTGATTTATATGAAAATGTAAAATTCTACATGTAAAATGTAAAATGTACAAAATTCTATATTTTTTCAACATTACTAAAATGGTTCGATTTTTAATGATCCAATTGCAGACTGCAAGGGTATACCAACTTCGGTTTACCGAAGTTAGCTTTCTTTCTCGTTTTGGTTTAATTTTGTTTTTTTTTTTTCGAAAATTGTGAGAAAGAAATCGGGCAGAGAAATGCCATTTTATCTTCCCCGGACACTGGCTCCGGGGCAGCCATGACAAACCTTTAAACTTTACAATAAATCAAGACCGATTAGAATCTGAACAAATGATGCACGAATACTGCTTAGGAAACAACCATTAACTGGCTACACTACATATGAAGGAAAGATTGGACACTAGATAAGATTGATTCACTTAAAAAACTAAACTTGAATATAATTACAATCGGAAATGGAAAATTATTCCCATGTTCAAGTGAACCGGGAGGAAACTCCTGCAGCTACTGCTCCTTTTTGTTGAGCATAACGGATACGTAACAGTTCCAGACAAGCGAAATGACCTGGGCATAGACCACTTGGTAGGGAAGCGGCACATAGGTGAAGTTGATAAACTGGGCCACCGGCCAGACCAGGCAGTTGAGCCGGAAGATGGTAAAGTAGCTATCCCGAACTCGCCGATTGATCTGCTCCATGGACTCGCCGTTGACCAGCGGCACTAGGTAGGACATTAGCAAGGTGAAGGGCGGGGCGAAAACGAACTGGTCCAGCAGCATCTTGCGAATGCCGCGCCCCACCACCGGCAGCTCCTTGGGCACCTTGCTCTCCAGGAAGTGGTACCAGCGCCGCACCAACGGTCCAACGAACACGAGACCCAGAGCGCTAAACCTCAGCGTACGGCTGGTATCCCAGTCATCCAGCCGCTTATTCTCTATGAGCAGCTGGGCTAATGTGTCGCTCAGTCCCATTACAGCCGCCACTTTCAAACCGTCCAACAGGTATGCCCTCAGAGTCATCGTTAAAAACTCTTTCTCAGTTTGATAGTCTCAAAGTAACACTGTTTCTAATAAGCACAGTTCGTTGACAGTTGACAGTTGGTTTCTGGAACTGAGCTGGTATCCGGCTAGAGAGTTGTCGTGGTGAAGTCTCCGGTTCAAGCCATAGATCGACACTGATGGCATTGCTGTGACGAGAGCAGTATGTTCCCAAGGAGGGACGTGAGCGACATGTGTTACCGGTCGCCCAATCAAAAGAAGAAGGCATCATTTAAGGTTTTCCCGACAAGCCCCTACCTGAAGGTGCACTGGGAGCTCATAATCAATAAGACTGAGCTAATATAAGCTCGTAAAAGTAAAAACATTTTGTGTGATAATAACTAATACAATAATATTTAACTAAATTTAAAATATGCTAAATCCTCAAAGTATATATGTATAATACCCTTGCAGAGAGTATAATAATGTTGACCTGAATTTTGCAACGAAGTGAAGGAGGCATGTTCTCGTAAAGTATATGTAATCTTGATCTTATTTCTTTTGCATGCAGTATATATGTATGTATGTCCGAACAGCCGAAATCAAACCGCTATATCCTAAAACTGAAAAAAAAAAAAAATCTGATTTTAAACATATTTTTATAAATTTCAAAACATAGCTACTTTTTAAGGTTCTAGAATTACGGTTTTAATATTATCAAGATCGGACGATAAAGCTGCCATAGAAATCATAGATCGGTTGATTTATGTAAAAATGTACAATTTCACATGTTAAATGTAAAATTTGTAAGGCCCGTTTCCTACCCTCCCTGTCAAACTGCCTGACAGTTTTCGGTCCGGAAAGAAAATCACAAGATAAAATAAATGCGATTCTCTGCCTTCTAAAATTGATCTGAACGTGAAAGAATAACAGATTCTACTTCTGTTTCTGCCAACTCCGAAAAGATGGGTAGAATCATTCAAACAAACGCAAACATTCAAAACAGCCGTCCGTCTCTTCCTATTGTTATCGGTTATCGGAAATAAATATTTATTTTCCGGGCCGGAATATATTTTACAGTCAGTCTTGGTCTCGGCTATGTTAGGTCTCACATTTGTACGATAGAGAATAAAATTTCCTTAGCCGGAACTATATCTGGGCTCAAAATTTTGACAAGGAGGGTAGGGACCTGCTCAATTTTACAAATTTTGATATTTTTTATCTTACAAAAATTTATCGATTTTTAATGATCTAATTGCAGACTGCAAGGGTATACAAAATTCGACTTACCAAAGTTAGCTTCTTTCTGGTTAAAAACACTAAACCTATCGCACATTTATCGGTTCCGAGTTGGAACTAGTTTAATTCCTCTACTTAAACTATTTGTAAAAAGCAATGCTTTTTAAATTGTGATACTTACAAAACCTAAAAATAAGCAATAAATGTCCCCTGAAAACTGAATGTTGAAAATATTTAATGCAAGATTAATGCAATAAAACACGCACTGAACAGAACTTAACCTCAAATTGAGTTCGGTAGCCCTGCAGGGTTGGATAACTTCTATTCAGAAGCTTCCCACGCTGAGGACCCAAGTGCAGGCAAAACATTTAACGTTCCGTTCTTCGAGTAATAAACATTGAACGTGGAACATGATATCTTCACAACATATCCATCAACGAAGGCCAGTGACCACCAAACTGGTCCGCTCTACACCACCCTCTATGGAGGAGCTGTATCGCACACTTCGTCTTTGCCTGCGATATGTGGCGGATGGCAACGACATCTTCAATCGCCTGGTCAGCGGCCTGGAGGGGATCCACTTCATCCCCCTGCTGGCTCACCTGTCGGAGGCGGAGCTGCATCGCCTGGTCCCGATGCTGGGCCAGAAGCTAAGGAGCCTGCGTCTCCAGGTGAGCGACATACCGAAGCTGCATGCCGTTTGCCAGGAGATGGATGTCCCACAGTTGCTCAACACCCAGAACTGTATAATCCTGAGCGAAGGGGAGAGTAAGAATACATCGGCAAAACAGATGGAGTTGCTGGGCGAGGTGCTGCCCAATCTGGAGGCAATGCACGTCTTCTGCTCCATCCAAGGTCACTTTCCAGTCCTGGAAAAAGTGCGCACCCTTTGCGTGGAAAACACCTCTCAAGCGACTTTGGAGGACCTGTTCCAGAAGTGTCCGCAGCTGGAGCGCTTCGAGCTGAGCGACAAGAATGGTTCCAGAAATGTCCACGATTTGCAAAATATCGGACTCTGCAAGCTGATAAAGGAACTCCTGCTGCCATTGGAGGTGAGGAATCCGCTGGCCATTTGCCATCTGGCAAATCTCAGCCATCTCTCACTGCAACGCCGGCGACTTTGGACAGAAACGGACTGGTTGCCCACTGTGCAGGCCATCATCCGGGCCAAGCGGTTTGCCCTAGAACACCTGACCATCGACGGGGCTTGGCTTGGGAGTCCTCTGATCGTCTCCAAGCTCCAACTCGCCCAGTGCACTGCTCTCACGGAACTAAGATTGATCAACTGCAAGGTGATCGATGGAAACGAAAGTCCTCTGCCCTTAAGCTGCCAACAAATCAGCTTCCGGCGATGCAACCTGAACAAGCTCCACGGCTTCCTAGCCACCCAGCATATGTTAAAGCGTCTGGAACTGTTCGATTGCCGGGTTGAGTGGAGTGGCTCCCTGCTGCAGCACGTCTTGAGCCTGAGTAAGAGCCGGCTCGGACCCGACCCACTTCATTTCCATTTCAGTCAGTCCACACGGCTGCGATCTGAGTACACCAAGTGGACAAAGGACGAGCTGCAGACATCGAAGGCGTGGCTTCAAGTAAGAGAAGTGGAGCCGCCGCATTCAGATACTTGGAAGCAGCCACTGGGTATGATCACCATGAAGTTTGGCCGCCCGATCGACCACCTACCCAATGTCCAGCTCCCGTTGGAGAGTATTCCGGTTGCTGCTGAACTCCTCAAGGAGTTGGATTAATACTTAAGAGGAAACTTGTAGAAGATCATGAAAACTTAGAACGTAAAATCTCAAATATGTGAAAACTTTACCAAAAGCCCATTTGAATGTGACTTATTGTTTATGTTTCTGTGTTACGAATACCAATTTAATTGTTTTGTGTTTTTCGTATTTTGTATTGCAACATTTTCTAAGAATATATCCATGTACATGTATCTCCCATCATTATGTTTTTATTTACTTGTTAAGTATTTCTAAATATTCACTAAAAAAATGAAAATATACATATTACTGAAGTCTAAATTGGTTTTATGGCATTTACATTACGGAATAAGACTTTAATTGAATGTTATGAAATATTTTATTTCCGTATGTTTAAATTCCGCAGATTAGGTTTGAGAAAACCGTTAAATTTCTGCACTCGTAAAATGCTTCAGTTCTGCATACGCACAAAAATTAATGAATATAAATCCCATGTAAAATACCTTAACTCCACAGATGCTCCCATTCACTTCAATGGGTGCCCATCGAGGATACGAGTGTACAACGTATCAAATCTAACCTCGAAAGGCTTTTGGCATGTGAGCACCATATTTGCTCTGGGATCGCCGTTTTTCCAGTTGGCTGACTTTTTTTGTTTATCAGAGACCACATAAATAACGAAAAAGTTGCCAAAAACAAGGAGTGAAGTGAAATTTATGTGTACCGCATGTAATTAATAATAAAAGAAATCGCGCAAACAAATTAAATGGTTCTGTGTGTGTGTTTAACTTGCCTGTTAGCCTGTCCAGAACGGCGCTTAATTAGGCCAACTCCCCACCCTCGCACGTGGCCCTGATTTTCTCCCCATGGCCTGGTCATTTTCCCCAAACTTTATATGTTTGAGCCAACTTAATGGGATCCAGGGCAGCAGTGCTCCAGCTAATCGGGTTAACCAATCCCAAAAGCAATGTTAACCAGTTGTAATTGGGTGTTACCTGGGCGGTGGACGGTCGGTCGGAGAGGTGGACAAGTGATGGCACAAAGCAAAGCTCGTAAATTGTATTAACGGTGTAAGGATGGCGCACTGACTTGGTTACCTGACAATATTACTTTTTTTCTCCATAATGCTATGGAAACATTCTGTCACATTAGTTGGGTGTAAATTAATTATAGAGAGAATAAAAAAAATCAAGTAGGAATAGTTTTATGAGTTTGTTAAGGTGTTATTTATATTTTATATTAAGTCATGTTAAGTTCTTAATTCTTTGAATAACAAATATTTTGTATATCCTATTAATTACCTTCTTGTGTCTTAATTTCAACATTCACCGGGAAAATATTAATTTCGACCAGATAATGAACACTTTAATTATTTCCACTATTTGACGCTTGGAATGAGCAATGGATTTAAGGGCCTAGCAATATTTCTAATGAAATTGCTGCAAACTGGTATTAAACGTTCAAACGTAATCCCCGAAATGTTAAGCCCCGCAACATTTGGTTTTAATTCCTGCAGTGTCGCAATGGTTGTTCAGTTTCCAAACGATATAATCCATGCATCATCTCATGGCGGCAGTCCGATTAGACACGAACCCCCTCGGACTGAACTGGGTTTGGCCTTTTTCAACTTTGCACTCGAATGAATACGAAATTCACGCGAAATTCCCTGACAGAACCCACGACAAAGATAAAGTTTCCAGTAGCAGGCAGGCCCAGCACAGCCCAGCGCCAGCCCCATCCCTGAAAATCCGCCCACTTGAATTATTATGTTATAGCTTCTGCCGGTTCGGAGGCAGGGCCTTTCATGTTCCATGCGCTCTATATTCTGTACTCGGAGCCGGAGCCCGAAAAGTTTGCACCAATCATTGCTCAACCATTTGAGTATAAATTTTAAATTTATTGCTCTAACAATGCGACAGCAAACAATAACATTAACAAAGTAATAATTCAAGGCCCTTTAAATGATTTCAATTATTTGCCCAAAATGTGTGACGAGCGCCGGAAGAGGGGACAGACTACGGCAACAAAAGCCCAAAAACCGAAATCAGTTTATGTGGTTAACTGAACAGTTACACTAATTACCGCACAACAACACTGTTGTAGCTCTCTCATTCGCCGCACTTCGAGTTGTTGTCGGTTTGTGTTTTTATAAACTTTTGTGTGCAAATAGTTTTTAATTACATAGATATGCTGGCAGCATGAAAAACAATTGAAAATTTAACGAGCAAATAAGTTTAAAGCAGTGGGAGTCCAATTACTAAACGAGATCTGAAGCGCCTGATACCCTGTAGTGGATACATGCTGTTATTGTCGGGAAAATAAATCGCTTTTAAATGTATATAATTATACCAGAGATTTTCTGTCTACCTATGCGTACGAATTCAATAATGATGTACTAATTGTACGGTCGCCTTGAGTGAATATTTCGTTGCTCTTCATTAAGATGCAACCTCACTGCTGCACATTTCTGAAATGCTCTAAGCCTGTGGCCATGCTCTGATACTTTGAGCCCATTAAAATCTGGTGCTAATAACCGAACAATGGAACCGCAGGGCAGTCAAGAATCGTATTTAGCAACCATTGGCACTGTAGGACTCTCCTACATGCATTTCATTGCGGTCAACGTTTGCCATGCAACTCTATGTGATACCACTTTGTATGCACCCTGTCATCAGGGATGCGAAGGTACAAGAGAGAGTAAGGTACTGTAACATAGTTTCTTTTCAAATTTGACCTGATATTTAAGACTCTGGGAGCAACAGTTGTTTCTATTTTAAGAATTTTTAATCAATAAATCAAAAAGTCCTACAATTTATAGAATTTCTTTTTTCTGGCTGCAGCAATTATATTTTACTTGATGCTGGTACTTGCTAGCTTTTGTCAATTTCTTTCTTGGTCCTGATTTTACCTTGGCATCACTGCCCAAAATCGAGTTACCGCTTGCCTCGAATCTCATTTATGCAGTGGTCCATGCCCAATGAAAGTTTGCTGCAAAGTTTAAGTTCAGATTTAAGTTAAGCCCGCAACATCAGCTACTTAGCCGAGGCAACGGCCTGCAGCTGTACCAGCTCGAGCCAAGCAAGTGGAAAGTGCAAAACTATTTTAGCGAATTGTTCTCGCGCGGAGCATTTAATAAAAACGTAAACTTAAGCGCAAACTCCTCTGTGTAGCATAGTGTGGCCCTCCGTCTGGCAGACCCCTCACTTTATGCCCGCTCTGTGTGAGCATTTGGCATAATATTATTTACATAATAAATACTTAGTTGTTATTTGTTGTGCTGCGCGTAAATTTGCCGCCCGAGGCGAGACAGCAGAACAGGCAGGCGACGCCCGAAAGTAGGCAACTGATGGTAGAATGTGGCTGTGACTGAGGCTGGAGGATGGAGGATGGAGGATAGCTGGCTGGCTACGCTGGGTGGCTTAGAAACAAGGAGGCGGGCGTGTCCTTAGCCCATTCTGAATGTATAATGTGGGCGGCATGACTCTGTAATTTCAGGCCCATCTGCGGGATTTTATGCTCTAATAAAATTGCAATGTGGCCGCGAGCTCAGAGCTTGATTGGATCAGGAAATGGATGGCGCAAAGTGACCAGCCCCCAGCACTCCCACTGTTTTATTATAATTCTCCTATGGATGTCAAGTGGCTACAGTCAAGGATCAAAAGAGTGAACTTATTAGCATTATCAGCATTGAAAATTAAAAAATTATTGGAACTTGAAAATAATTATAATATTATTATTATAAAATTATTATACTTGGTGGTCACATTCGACTACAGTTAACTATAAGACGGGTAAGGTGAACTACTGTTGGAACAGGGTTCGGTGATAGCATCTTCGCCTCACTCCAGCTCCTGTTCCGTAGCTTCATTGTTTTTCACATAGGAGTAATAGGCCTCCAAGAAAAGATTAACTTTATTTATAAGAAGCTTTACCTGAGGAGGAGAGAATGTTTAATAAATACAAAGTCCTTTCGAGTCAAGTAATATTTATTACAAGTAATATGAATTTGTTTTTGTAACGGACTTGGAGACTACAGACTTACGCTTAGCCGGCCAGCAGACTAACCGCAAAATTTGTAAACACCTTCAAGAGGAACATTTTCAGCAGAACTACGGAGTAGGCCTTGCAGGTAGGACAGCTGGCCCCATGAGGTGGCAGGCCAGATCCTTAGCTTGGCTCCAGTCAGCGGGTCACCATCTCAGGCGCGAGATATGCAGCTGTAGCTTTTCCAAGCCGCAAGCTCCACTCGCAAGCAAAGTGATTTTTCCCGGCGTCCCGGGCTGTCAGCTGTGGCAGCGATAACAAACGGCCAGTGCCACTCTGAGTAATCGTCCCGGTCTGTTCTGAGTCTGTGGCACATCTTGAAAAGATTGCTCCGTTACGGGGCACCAAAGAGGCCCTTTCCAGGCACAGCTGTCTTTCCCGAGCTAGTCTCAGGCGGAAACAATTTCATTTAACATTGTACCTTAGCCCAAAACATCATTTGGTATTAATCCCAGAGGTGATGGTCTTAACTCGCGCCAACAGGTAAAATATTACAAAATCGAGTTATGGGAAGCCAAAAAAGCGTCTTAGGCAATCAGAAAAGAGACTAATTATTCGTGATATCATAGATGTGAGCTAATAATGAGTTTTATTTTAATTTATCGGGGTTTCGCATGAGTTGATTAAGATTAAGCATTACAACGAGGGACTTAAATTCAACATATGTAGATGTTAAGTGATTCTTAGAAATTTAAATTCGATTTATTTTTTTATTCTAAATGTTTTTATTCTTAATGACCTCTTAATTATCTAATATCTAACATTTATTTTTCCCATCCCTGTCCAATTTCTCTAAATATCATCATTCAAATTAATTCCTAAACTGAATTCAGTTGTTCATAATTTCCCCTTTGGTAATTACCATTTAAGCGCATTTCCCCTGATGCCTGACCAATAGCAGCTGATGTGACAAAATATAAATTCACACGAAATTATCCCCCATCAGTTGCGATATTGTATTGCGAAAAAGAAAAAAAAAAAACTATAGCCAAAAACCCCTCCGCCAGCACTTGACCCAAAATGCAATCGAACCAAATGCCCTAAGCAAATAAATTTGCATTTTCCATGATGAATTGCAGTTTGCTGCTGCAAAATATATTTTCTAAAATAATTCACAATTTGTCAATTAATACACAAAAAGCTTTTACTAATACGCTCAGTTTTATGGAAAGAGATAAACGAGTTTTTCGTTGCTTCAAATGCGAAATAATTTTCCCTTTGTTTTTATATGTTCTAAGTACTATTTTACCAACCTAAACTAATTAGGAAAGTATCATGGAGCGTTGGAAAAACTCCTCTTTAATAAATTGACAAATTAAAGTCTAAGCCACTTAGTAAGGAAATATAAATAACTTAATTAGTGTAAAATTTATATAAAGTAATTAAGATTACTTTTAGAACGTAAATAAATATTTTCTCGTTAAACGTAAAAATTCTTATAAAAATTGGGATCAATCAATGAACATGTATGTATCTTTAGGTAAGAAATATTAGCACCAAATTTTAAATTCATCCTACTCGTATTTTATCAAATAAATTCCATGATAATTATTTAACACCCGATTTCGAATTTCCGTGTACGTCAGCGTGACCGTTTATGGTATTTTTTACAATGTAAAAAACCCTCTCGCTCTACATAAACAAATTATTTTGTTAAAAATTTAACTTTATTTACTTCGGCACCTTGGTACTGATAAAATTAAATAAAATTCTTAACAAAATAGTTCGTTTATGGACAGCGAGAGCGGTTTTTACATTGTAAAAATACCATAAACGGTCACTCTGGTGTAAGCCTTAAAAACGCATAGTCCAAACGGAAAGAGTATTCCCCTCGCCGAGTTTATCCAAACTCTCAACTGACAGCCGGGTGTTATTTGCTTGTCAGTTTGGCAGGAGCCGGAATTTATTATTTGCGCAGAACCACTTCAATAAGCCAACTGATGTGCTGCTCATCGTTCTTGACCTATTTTGCAGCACTGGCATCCGCGGCAACTCCAATCGGCGAGAACGCCTCGCTAATTACGCCGCCGACGGCAAGGACAACCACGTTGACGGTGGCAACAGGCTCAGCCGGATCCCATGTCATGATGCTGAGCGATGCCCAGCGGCAACAGCAGGAGGACGAGGAGACCACGGTAGGAGACAGTTGGAGCGACAGGCCCGACACTGCGACGCTGACAAAGGGCTTCTCAATTCCCACGTATTTGCCACCCTTTCCGGACTTCATACCCGCCGATCTGCCGCACCTGCTGAGAAATGCCAGTGCGCGGGAGCAGCCCAGTCCGCCGACGGATGGCTCCCGTTCCAGCCGTCCGGCGATGCCATCTAGCGAGCAGTCCCGTTTGCACGCCTACGACAGCGAACAAAAGGCCCAGCAGCTGCGGCGCGAGAAGGAGCTGGCTAAGGAGCGGGAACTCCTCCCACGGCGCCTGCTCAGCCTGCCTCCGCTGAACGCCACCGTCCAAGCTGGCCAGCACGCCTATCTGCCCTGTAAGGTGAGTGGTGGGATAGGGACGGAGATGGGAATGGAAATGGGGATGGGGATGGGGATGTGGATGTGGATGACGATGGCATAGGGACGGAGACAAGGCCAAACTGGGACAATGGGGAGCCATCTAGCTGAGTGGCGTAATTGAAAGCTTTGAGTGAGCTGGCTACATCGTAAACAACTGAGAAGAATTTTTTTAGAAGTATATTTTATTTACAAACGGCCAGTAGATCTTTGCTTCATGTGGGAAACGAATCTGTTTTGAATTATATGTGTAACAGGGATGACCTCTGGGATACCATATAGAATTCTATACTCTCGCTACTGAATTACCCGTAGGTAGATGGCACAAACCTGCTTCCAATTCCACATCAAAGTTGGACTTCTTTCTGAAAGAAGTCCCACTATATAAAAGGGTATACAAATTGAAATGATGTCTAGGTAAACTTGATCAAAATTCGTATCAAATGTGCTATGAAAAATTTGGTTCTCATCCTCTTATATCGGAGTGATCTTTGATCAAAAATTATTAGAAGAAATACTAAAAAATAGTATAACATAAATTTTATTCCATCAATTCCTTCCTTTTCTTCACTGTGTAGCTAACCAAGCTTCCTTTCTCGACTCTCGCCCTATAGCTCAACCAGCACTCGGGTAAACCGCTCTCCTGGGTGCGTTTGCGAGATGAACATATCATTGCGGTGGATCACACAACCTTCATCAACGATGCCCGCTTCGCCTCGCTGCTTCAGTCGTCCGCAGCGACGACAATTGCATCAGGAGCTAGTGCAGGAGCAGAATCAGCCCCTGGGGCAGGGGCTGCACTTTCGACCTCCATGACTATCTCTGATGCCTCGGGTAATGCCTCCACCCACGATGGCCAGGAGAGGGGCAACGGGAGCAGCGTCAGCTGGACTCTGCAAATCAAATACGTGAAGCTGGAGGACGCTGGCTGGTACGAGTGCCAACTGGCAACGGAGCCCAAAATGAGCGCCAAGGTGCAGCTGTTTGTGATAAGTAAGTAAAGCCGACTGAAACAACCGACAAATTGCCTTAGTCAGGTGCCCCAGTATCTATGACTTTGAAGAGCCGATGAGGTTAAGTTTCCTTCACCTAATAGCAGCTCGAGTCCTGTCAGTTTACGAGTAGTTTGCGAGCGTTTAAATCAAATGACACGAACTGTATTTAGTTTGTGGTTATAAGGACAGGAATTCCCCCAAGCTTAAATATTTTAGCCACTTATAACCGATGTATCTAATAGCCGTGTTTCTCATCAGATTTTTCAAGATCTATTGTTTCAATTATCTTTAATTAAAGGCTGTATAATAACTTAACATTTTGAACAAATATTTGTGTCCATGTACGCACAAAGTGGAACTTTAAGTTGTGATCTCTCTCTCTCTTTTTTTTTTTTTTTTTTTTTTTAAGTTTAAAAATTATTCATGTATAGCCTTTATATTTTTAATTCAACGACATTGCATAGATTTTCTTTGAATGAATTTTGACAGTTACAGTACAGACAGAATTATTTTTAATTTATCAATGTAAATGTAACAAATCAGTTGGTATTTTGTTGCTGGCATAATAGCAAATTACATTTTTGGTACAAATTATTTTTATGAACAACAATATTTTGTTAGTCAATTTTTTATGTAGTTTTTTAAAACACTTGTAAGAATATTTATATTGATTTTTATTCGATTTTTATTTAAATTTATTTATTAATCCTACATTTTGTTAGTGCAGCTCATTTAAAGGAAGGCATGTTTTCGTCTTGCCTCGCGGCTTACATTTTCATGACTTTGGGACGATCTTAAAGAAGTTTCACTTCTATTGTCCACAACTGGGAAAGGTTTTTATAAAATAAGTTGCATAAATTAAAAAAAAAAAATCAAACAATGTTCAAATTCGTAGATTTTTTACTTAATTTAAAAGTGTAGGGGTCCTTATTTCACCTAACACCTAACATAACCCTAATGATGTAAAAAAAATCGTCTTTCCACCCATAAAACTTCCTTAAGAACCTATTAACCTTTTTATCCACCAACAGCACCCCGAACCGAGCTAATCGGAGATCGGCAGCGCTTTGTGAAGGCCGGAAGCAAGGTGGAGCTGCATTGCATCGTGCGCGGCACGCTGGAGGCTCCCAAGTATATATTTTGGCATCGCGGCGAGCAACAGGTGACTGCCGAGAACGAGGCCAGCGGGGCCCAGAGCGGCTGGTACACGCAAATCGACCGGAATATCTTCGGCAGCACCGAGCACAATCGAAACACGGTGAGCGATTTGAGATTTGGATGGGCCAGGGCTGTAATTCATCAGAGGATTTCATGGGAATTTCGATTCGCAGATTGGTTCGCTGGTCATTCCGCAGGTGCGCAAGATTCATTCCGGCAACTACACGTGCGAGCCGGAAAACAGTGCGGCAGTTTCCATGCAACTGCACGTCCTGAGCGGTAAGTAAATCTAAGCAAGTAAATAAACAAAACCTAGTTTACATTAGCTGTATAAATAATTACTTTACCTTTACCTTTACCGTCTCATTTCAGGGGAATACTCTGCCTCGGCCATCAAGTCGACAGCTGCGGGCCTCCACAGACTTGGCCACGGCTACAGCAGCCTCCACCAGTGGCTAATCTTCCTGCTGGTGGCTCTGAACAAGACATGAGTGGCCCTGCAGATCCTTTCATGGAGAGCACTGGAATCATCATCCGAGCGGGGTATTTTGTCTAAGACATTAGTTTAATTTCTAGGTAAATTGCACTCACTCTCACACGACGACATTGTTTAATCCGCTGACACTTCTTAAAGTCTAAGCTCAACTTTCCCAACATAAACGAGATTTTTATACAGATTCTAGGACTTCATATGGTTTTCCTTTGCTCTAGCAATAAGGTCTAGTTCACTAAGTATTATTCTAAGCATCTAATTCCGAGTAACGAACATTTATTTGTTATTTGCGTAAATAAAGCCTAAGGCGTCTTAAGTAATTTCCGGTTGTTTGTGTGATATTTACGCAATTTCAGGTTTCTTAAAGACATTTAGCCTAAACTTTTTAATTGGTTAAATAAATTGGTTAATTCTCTGGGTTAGGTGAGTCCTGAATTCCATTTACCTTTTAAGAATCTTTATTTTCAAGCTAGTTTGATTGAAGTTTTAGATTCTACTTAAGTTGTTTGTAATCAATGAACCTCTATTTAATATTCCACAAATTACCAACACCTTGCATCAATAGGGGCATAATTTGCATTTTTGTTCGGGGCTCGCATTTCTATTTACATTCATTATGGTCCTTATAATGCCCATCTATAGCTGGAACAGCGCTTAATGCTCTTACCCCTCCTTTTTGACCAAGTTTAGCGTCTTAACCCCAATCCTCGCTCATTTAAATGGAATTCACCTCCTCGACATTTAGACATTTAGCCTAAACTGTTTAATTGTTTAAATAAATTGGTTAATTCTCTGGGATAGGTGAGTCCTGAATTCCATTTACATTTTAAGAATCTTTATTTTCAAGCTAGTTTGATTGAAGTTTTAGATTCTACTTAAGTTGTTTGTAATCAATGAACCTCTATTTAATATTCCACAAATTACCAACACCTTGCATCAATAGGGGCATAATTTGCATTTTTGTTCGGGGCTCGCATTTCTATTTACATTCATTATGGTCCTTATAATGCCCATCTATAGCTGGAACAGCGCTTAATGCTCTTACCCCTCCTTTTTGACCAAGTTTAGCGTCTTAACCCCAATCCTCGCTCATTTAAATGGAATTCACCTCCTCGACATTTAGACATTTAGCCTAAACTGTTTAATTGTTTAAATAAATTGGTTAATTCTCTGGGATAGGTGAGTCCTGAATTCCATTTACATTTTAAGAATCTTTATTTTCAAGCTAGTTTGATTGAAGTTTTAGATTCTACTTAAGTTGTTTGTAATCAATGAACCTCTATTTAATATTCCACAAATTACCAACACCTTGCATCAATAGGGGCATAATTTGCATTTTTGTTCGGGGCTCGCATTTCTATTTACATTCATTATGGTCCTTATAATGCCCATCTATAGCTGGAACAGCGCTTAATGCTCTTACCCCTCCTTTTTGACCAAGTTTAGCGTCTTAACCCCAATCCTCGCTCATTTAAATGGAATTCACCTCCTCGACATTTAGACATTTAGCCTAAACTGTTTAATTGTTTAAATAAATTGGTTAATTCTCTGGGATAGGTGAGTCCTGAATTCCATTTACATTTTAAGAATCTTTATTTTCAAGCTAGTTTGATTGAAGTTTTAGATTCTACTTAAGTTGTTTGTAATCAATGAACCTCTATTTAATATTCCACAAATTACCAACACCTTGCATCAATAGGGGCATAATTTGCATTTTTGTTCGGGGCTCGCATTTCTATTTACATTCATTATGGTCCTTATAATGCCCATCTATAGCTGGAACAGCGCTTAATGCTCTTACCCCTCCTTTTTGACCAAGTTTAGCGTCTTAACCCCAATCCTCGCTCATTTAAATGGAATTCACCTCCTCGACATTTAGACATTTAGCCTAAACTGTTTAATTGTTTAAATAAATTGGTTAATTCTCTGGGATAGGTGAGTCCTGAATTCCATTTACATTTTAAGAATCTTTATTTTCAAGCTAGTTTGATTGAAGTTTTAGATTCTACTTAAGTTGTTTGTAATCAATGAACCTCTATTTAATATTCCACAAATTACCAACACCTTGCATCAATAGGGGCATAATTTGCATTTTTGTTCGGGGCTCGCATTTCTATTTACATTCATTATGGTCCTTATAATGCCCATCTATAGCTGGAACAGCGCTTAATGCTCTTACCCCTCCTTTTTGACCAAGTTTAGCGTCTTAACCCCAATCCTTGCTCATTTAAATGGAATTCACCTCCTCGACAATCCCACTCGTCTCGTCTCCTCATTTCTTGCTGGCCAAATTATCTGTATATTTTAAAATGCAAATAAAGAAACCTGTCATAACTCTGGGAAAGCAGGGGGCGGAGAAGATGGGTGTGGCGGCCGCTAAGCTGGCAAACCGAACCAAGGAAATGGAAAAACTACAATTGCTGACTCCTTTGTCTTGGCCATTGTTTCGCCTTGGCCATTGTTTTATGCCCTGGCCAACTATAATTCTGTGCGATTTTTCTGATTGCCCGCGCACCTAACGCTGCTCATTTATCAAGCCGCCACTGACCAGAGCGAAGAGTCTAAGCCACCGTGGCCAAGATGTGGCGAAAGTTTTATGGCCAAGTTTGAATTTCCCTTCGAAAGAAGTTGGCTTCGCACACCTTACTCCCGTATTCGCCTTCTACTTCTCCTCAGGCGGCGGCGGCCACTCAACAGACAATTTACAGCTGGACAGATGGCGTGCGGAGGAGAGGTCTGAGGTCCTTCGAGTCAGCGAAAGGAGGGGGCAAGGGAGAATGGGCTAATCACTTTTTGATTTATTTTCCATAGCAGCCGCAGCCGCATCCGGAAACTTTTGCCCACAGTTCATATTTTTCTTTTCGTTCTGCGGCTTTCCCGCAGTTTTCATGCAGTTTTTCCTGTTGCTTCTGCGGGGTTGCCGCTGCCGCCAGCTGGAGGATGGATATTGACAGCAGCAGATCGGGAATCGGGAATCTGCAGGGGGGGATTAGACTCGCGCGAATATTGAAAAATTCCGCGGCAGCCAAACCAAATGCCTGGCAGCAGGCAACTGTCAACAATTTCTTAAAGTTCAGGACGCCCAGGCAACACTGATTATGGCCAAATCCCCGCGGCGGTTGTGGCTATATCAAAGAGATTGGCGCATTTTAATAATTCACATGGCAAACTGCTGAAAAATACATTTGGTCCGCGCACGCGACGCCGAAAGACATTTAACTCGGAGGCGCTTTAATATTGGTAATTCACCTTGCCGGCAGGCCTGTCCCGGGTTCCCTGTTCCTGACTCCTGGTTCCTGTTTGCAGCAAGTGGTTAAAGTTTGCCGGTTGACTCTTAAATTACGTTGTGGGCGGCAGAGAAACTTGGCCTGCAACTTTCCGGCCTCTGCAGCAGCAAGAAGAAAATGCGTGCGAAGGTGCCTCAAAAACTGGGGACCAAGGATCGGGCCACTGGGACTACACTTGCAATAATTGGCAGCAAAGTAAAGAATAAGAATCGTTTAAATTGCCATACATTATTCTGTGGAAAATGCGGTGAGTTTGAATTAGAGCAAACGAAAATATCAAAATATTCTTAGTATCTGTTTCACTATATTTACATCCTCAGGATTTAATGTTATCCATGCCCTATTTTAGCGGAAAAGATTTTAAAACATATATCTGGAAATAATTTCAACAACTCTGTAAAAGCTTCATAGTTTCCGTACAATAATTATATGTATTATTAGAATACACTTATTATATAGAAAAAAGCTGTGGCATATGTTCTCTAGTTTAATAAGTTTATAAGAATATGAGAATTGAAGAAAATCTTTTCTTGAAGTGCAGAGCCAGAAAAACAGAAAAGCAAACGTTTTAAGTGGCGGCTGCTGAGCATGTGGCTAAGTTGGCAATTGTTGGGATATTCCTGTCAAAGCGGCAATTGAAGTAATGTAACAAGTTCTCCTGGGGTGCCGGTAAAATTGGCATATAATTTGTCCAAATATTTGAGCATTCAAAGCGAAAGTTTCGCCCGAGCCCAGCCCAGGCCCCAGCCCAACTCGTTTTGTTCCAATACGAGCATAAATCACTAAAGGCATTCTTCAACTTTTTACGCAATTATTTGCTCTGTGCAAACTTTGATTTAAATTTTTAAGACCGCCCTGCCCAGCGACCAATAATAAGTTGTCAGCCGCTTGACTTGCCTTTTGCCAGCCTCATGAAAAATGTATTTAGGTAGGTCAATTCCCGAACCTGTTGAGGCCTGGGAACAGTTTCGCTGGCATCTAGGCAATGCGCATGACTGTTCTCAGGCAATTTCAAACAGCCGCTGGGCGCGAAATCTAGTCTGTTCTCAGCCAACAGCTGATTATGAAAAGTAAATTTGAAAAAAACGATGTGAAATACTATTTTAAGTACTTCTATATTTGGTAATATTCTATTATACGGGCCCCTTCCAAAAAATTAAAAAAAAAAAAAAACATAGATAGGGGGTGTTTCAACTTACATTTTGGTATAAAAATTATGTTGGGGACGCTCTTAGTTTAGTCTTAATATTGAAAAAAAAAAAAAAAAAAAAAAAAATTGAATTAAAAAGTTAATTACTACGAATGTCAAATTGTTGTTTTATTTATATTTCACGCATAAATGTATTTCAAAGTGTGCAAAGTGTCGACATATATAGTATTTACGCTAAGCACAATTTGACAAACATTTTAAGCTTCACAGCCCACTGTATTTTGTATGGGAATTAGGCAAAACTTTAAAGATTTATTGTGACTAAACTAAGAGCGTCCCCAACA
>VNKF01008711.1:0-63855 GCA_008044355.1 Drosophila lacteicornis
AATGCGAGCTCTCACACATCGGCTCAAACCAGCGCCTTTTTGACTGGCCAAAACGTCGAATTGATGGGTCATCCGCCGTACAGTCCTGACTTGGCACCAAATGACTTCTTTTTATTCCCTCACATCAAGAAGAAAATGCGTGGTCAACGATTTTCGTCGCCAGAAGATGCTGTTGAAGCATTCAAAAACCATGTTTTTGAGGTGTGTCAATCAGAGTGGAAAAAGTGCTTCGAAAATTGGTTTGAGCGCATGCAAAAGTGTGTAAATCTTGATGGAGAATATTTTGAAAAACAATAAAACTATTTTCCTTAATAAATATTCGTATTTTCATTATTAGGCCAGAAATATATGTAGCAGCCCACGTATATAAATCAATGAATGCTTTAATTTATTTAGAACCCAGAGTCTGGGTCCCAGACATTATAAAGGTTAAGTTTTTCAATTAATAAAATCTAAAATAAATATTAATATTAGACTAAGCTATAAAGAAGCCAAAGCTAACTTGATTAAACATATAAAAATTAATTCTTGAAGCATTATTGATTATTAAATTCTTACAAGTAATTTTCTGGGACAGGAATTTTACTGAAATTCAAGTATCTTTATGGTATTTCGTATATTATACCGCATTTAATATTTATCAAATATATAGATTAAGAAATTTATGCTTTCTCATCCAATATGTTGAAATCATACAAAATATACACGGAACATATACAAACACAAAAAAAAACCATAATTAAAGAAACAATAAAATTTAAAAACAACAAATATTCCCTCTTAACTTTTAATAACTGCCAATTCCAATTTGTATTTACTCATGTGAAAACTCAAAGCCCATAAATAATTCAAGCTACCTCAACAGATTATGGACCATCTTCGTTCACAGGAAATCAAAGCAAAAACTCAAGATACTGACTAGATATGGGATCCTCCCCCTAACAACGCCGCCTCGCAAAAAGCAAAGGCAAAGGCAAATCCCGACATCGACATTCTCTGCCTGCCTGCCTGCCGATCACGACATGGCCGGTCCAACAACTTCTGTCTGCGGTGAGGCGGAAAAATCGAAACGCAAATATATCTGACAAAATACACGACACCTGATGGCATCCACACACACACATGTGTGGAGAATAAACAGGAACAGGAACAGGTAAGAGGAGCAGCAGGCAGGCACTGGAAGCCACTGTGAAGCCGCAACCGAATCCCAATCCCAATCCGACTCCAAATACGAAGCCCGGTCTGGCCTGGTCAATTTGTCTAGAGGGCAGCCCGCAGAAAACTGGTCGAATGCACGTGCTTTGGGATCGAACCTGAACCTGAAGTTGACGCTGCCGCTGGAGTTGGGCCTCCGAGATTCTCGACAATTGACCTCAAACTGGGCGAGATGAGGGGCCTCCATTCGAGCTGATGCTGCCGCTGCCTCTGCCGCTTCCTTTCACATGCTGCATTCTCTGCCGCATTTTACTAATTGAATTCCAATGCCAACAATATTTTGGCTTATTATGTTATTACCAAAGGACTGCCCTTCACTGCCACTTAGTCACGGCAATTGGGGCGAACTTTCTTTCGGCATCTGTGTGATCCCTGGCCCTCATATCATTAAATTCACACCCCTGGGAGCCGGAGAGGACGGGGGGCAATTGGAAATTATGTTGTAATGCGTTGTGGTAATTACAATTTGCAGCCGGGTTAATGCGCATGTGCAACAAACACGTCAACAGCGCCGCTCACGCATAACCCGAAACAGGAGCAAGGAAACGATCAAGAAACAGTTGCCACAGTTGCCAGCCAAGTCAACCGGGTTGGGGATGCGGTGGGGCCGGGCCAAACAGGACTGAAATTTGAAACTGGCCAGGCCATGTAAAGCGGCCCAAACATGCGCCACAGTGGCCACCAAAAAAGCGACAGTCGGTCGAGGCGATCGGGCGACAATTTTTTAAAGAAATTTTTCGGATAACTAAGGCAGGTGCGTAGTTCGGTCGAAGCCCGACGAGGGGTTTTTTTTAGAAATTTATATTTAACATTTTTGTAGTTTATTTATTTATTTCTTAATATCCTTGTGCGACAATGGTAAACTTGCATTTATTTCACTAGTCAAAATGGATAACACGAGTTTGTTTTCAAAAATATTTCTTAATCTAACAATTTACTAATAAATATATATTACTGACATTTTTATTATTACTTTAATTTCGTTTAACTTATTTCTATATTATTTTTGTTTTTATTTTATTTATCTTGTTTATGTAATTTTGTTTTATTCCAATCTTATCTTTATTTTCGTTTACTATTTTAATTTATTCTATTTTAAGTATTCTTTAATTTTTAATTTAATAGTCTTTAATAGTCACCTAATAGTCTTTAAGTTATGTGGGAGGTTGTTCCAGGAGCGGATAGCATTGGTAAAGAATTGCCTGCTTGAAATTAGAGAGTTTTTAAAAAGAGAGAATATAAAAATTAGAATACTAGTAAGAATTTACAAACATATTTAATGCAAATGAGAGTGTTTGGAGTTGTCAAAACTGGATCCATATATAAATTTCATTTGACTTAACATGTTTATGTTAAAAATATTTAAACTTTAAGTGTAAAAGATACATTAAAATGTATTAGTAATCATTTGGTAGGTTAAATGTATTTTTACTGAAACGATATGTATTTATTTATATATATTATAGATATAGTTACTAATTTGTTAGCTCAGAATAAAATAATTTAATTTATAAAGAGAATCTTCGAAGGGCATTCTTTCATAGAAAATATTTCCTACTTACTTGTTGAAACCAATTGGGGTACCACCATCTTTAATTAGTTCATCTAATATCAAAAAATAAAATAATGAAAATATTTATTATTTATTACCATGATTTATTTTTCTAAAACTATGATTTTTATTTGGTAAGTAAGGCAAGGTTAGCTTGAATATTAACCAAAGAACTCCCTTTTCCAAAGAGCGCCCAAGGCTGTTGGCACTTTGGATCCGCTCCTGTCGTGCGCCCTGGCTGTCTGGACAGGCTTAAGAGCTACACACGAGCAGCTGCAGTGGAGACAGAGCCAGAGCCGGAGCCAGCAGCTCCACGTTGGACTCACGCAGGTGCTGAAAACTTAATTATTGTATAACACACAACGACGCGAGGCGACGCCACTGCCCCCGTCAGTGGTCGGCGTGCTGCAGTCTCAACGGAAGCGAGTTACTGAAAGCGGTTCGAGTTAATTAATATTTCTTGCTGGCCGCAGATACTCGAACAAATGTTTTATTAATTCTGTTAATTAATATTGCCAATGAGCTTGGTTAAAATGTCACCGATAGTGCAGTGCTCTCTTCCTGTCTCTCTTGATCGGTTCGACTGCTCCTTTCTCCGTCGAAAGAATGAGAGAGGAACCTGTTTTGTAGCAGGCGCCAAAGTGCATGTAAAACTAATTGAAGAAACTGGGAAGAAACGGTGGGGAAACGCGACAATTAGCACAGGCGCCTAATTAACTCTCTCAGCCAAACTCTCCAATCAGATGGCTTTATTGAGTGCACAGAACCAAATAAAATATAACAATATTAGGTGGGAATCAGTTTGTTCAATTTTTAGGGCAATTAATTACAGAGAAAAGGTACTATTTTTTACCAAATCTTCTACCAAGCCAATTATTAAGCTCTTTAATTCGATAACTTATTTCCAATACATCAAAATCCACCAAAAAATAAATCGATTATAATTTATTTTTCTTCTGTGTGGCTATCGATAACTCTCGATCATATTTTCACATAACTGTCGACGGTCTGTAACTATTTACGACTCTAAATTGTCCCCGCTTGCGCCGAAGAATGCGGTTGGAAAACAAGTTTCTTTTTCGATGCGGTTGCCATTCAATGATTGATGGCTTGACTGATTGATTATTGAAGGTCGCGGAGTCTCTTAAGTGACTCGCTGACAGGTTCACTGGGTGTTTCCTTTGTGGTGTTAATTACACGGCCACGCCTCCTCTGTCCGCGTGCCGTCATTTATTATGCACAAAATGCTACAACATCGAGAATTTGCAAAATACAAATGCAAATCGATGTTTTAGCCGTTTGCCGAAATGCAATTAATTTGTATCTCCAACAATGCTATGTCCCTTTTCTGCCCTCTGTCCCCAGTGTGTGCGTGTGTGTGTGTGTGTGTGTGCGGTTTGGGTGCCCCGCCCCCTTCCCCTGTAAATTCTCTGCTCTACCGCCTACATAAAAACGAAGGCAATAAACTGCAAATTTCATGGCAGTAAATGCTATCTCAATGTTTGTAGAGGGTGTGGGAATGGGTATATCGGTGAAAGGATAAAATTTGATGTTAGGATCTTATTGGGGATGATAAACGAAAAGAAAAAGATGATTCGATATATCATAACAAATCGCTGGTAATAATATATCGATTGAATTGAATCGCTATAAGTATACACCTTTTTAAGCATCGGAATTGATTGATTTCAAAGATTCTTTGTATGATCATTCAAACCTAAAATAAAAAATAGTTTAACAAACAATTATAATTATTGTAATTCAAATTTTTTTTAGTTCCTTGCCTCGCATTTAAATAATTACTATTTCAAACTAATTTGTACACTACCTTAATAGAATCCACCAGACCATTATATTACATTTACGATAAATATAGTAGAATATTATTTTAGTAAAATTTATAATCACGCTTTCTTTAAAACCCCATTATATAAGCTTCCTATCATTTTTACAGGATATTCCCAGGGCTCGTCCTTTGTTAATTCCATAGTATTTCCCACTTGTTTCATGTCTGCCACTGATAAAAGCATTTTCACATATCAGGCCCAAGCACACACCCAAGCACACCCACCGAGAGTGATGTACTCTCACTCTACCATAAATATACACAGACAGGCGCAAACCGAAACACATACATACGTATATGGGCGCGCATATCCAGGCACACCCACACAGGGACACAGACACGTAGTTATCCTGACACCGACACGCAGTCAAATGTAAAATGCAAACAGAAATTTCATGATTCTCCTCAGCTGCCGCTGCAGCCCCAAGCCCCAGCTTTTTTCCCTGCTCCCCCCTTGGTGTTTACTTGCATGCTGTGTATAAATACGAATTTTATGTTATTTACACAAACGTTGCATCCTCACCTGCCTCCCCCCACTCGCTCTGTTCATCTCCCTCTTAATGCACGAGTGTGCTGTGTGAGTGTGCATCCTGGCAAACTTTGTCATTTGCATAACCTTTTCGGCTGCAGGGAAGCGGGCCGGGAGGGTGGTCGGTAAGCTTTTCTCTTTATTTTAAAGCAATTTAAAATATTTAGTTACAATTACATGTCAACAAATATACAGTGCACAGAGACAGAGGCAGCAGGACAGGCCAAGGGACACGCACGTACGGACAGGACACACTTGCATACATATTTGTTTGCTTAAAAGGTAGCCTTTTGCCGTACAAGGATAATCGGTGTTGGGGGAGCTCCCGTTCAATGGCTCAATTCGAACATTGGCGATCCTTTTGACTGGAAGCTCAAAAACTTTTGCCCATTTTTATGCTGTACAACGATGCGTATGATAAATTTAAGTTTACTACAGACAAATATTAAGCATGCGCCGGGGGTGACGGGGGAGACAGACGTTAGCGGGGCTCGATTAAATTTAGGAAGGAGCCAGCGAGGCTATCAA
Organism: Drosophila lacteicornis; assembly: GCA_008044355.1. Classification (NCBI taxonomy): domain Eukaryota; kingdom Metazoa; phylum Arthropoda; class Insecta; order Diptera; family Drosophilidae; genus Drosophila; species Drosophila lacteicornis. Next base: position 5,671 of record VNKF01008711.1, read on the forward strand.
CCCAATAGAGACAAGTCTAGACAATGACAATGGCGGCGAACAGAAAAGGACCGCTTAAACGCCATTACAAAGGAGCGCGGGTTGGGTGGACTTTTAGAGAACCCATAGAGATGTGGGCGTGAAAAATAAATACTGTGAATCTAATTAAGTAACAAAATTATGGAATTATCTTGTACTTATCTATAAAAAATAAGTATTAAACATTTTTCAGAACTTAAATAAAATACGAATGTTTTATTATAAACAGCAAATTGTATTTCGGACAAAAATTAAGTTCAAAACATAATTTCTTGTGCAGAAAACTATATACTGTACCGCCAAAAAGTATGAAAGAAACTGAGATCCGGAAGCTCTGCCGCCGAAAATCGTAACTAGATTGTTAAAGAAACATATAAAATAATTTATAATATTTTTTGAAGCGTTATGGTGATCTCTTATTGTAATATTTGTAAAGTGTTATTCTGATCTCTTAATGTAATATTTAATTTGTATTCATCTCGGCCATCTCTAAGCCACAAAGAAGATTTAATGGAAAAGTTGCAGCGCCCGCTGTTGGCTGTTGACTGTTGGACTGCAGGATGGCCAGGATGTAGCCAGAACGCTGGCTGCCACTGCCAACAAACACAACGAAAGCCGAACCAAAACCGAGACCCAAAAGGGGCAACAAATAAACGCAAGCGAACATCGTTGAGCACCTTTAGTCGCCAGTTCCTGTCCCGTGTCCTTTTTCCCCCCACCCCACTGCAACCTATCCTACCTATCTACCTTCTCCATTCTCTGCCAACCTGTCTGTTGTCTGTTGCCATATAGAACGAAAACGCAATAACGAGAGGGACTGTAAGGAAGCCGAGGACGAGTTCGAGGACTCCATATTGCATATGCACGGCGTAGACAACTCCTTTGTATATAGCCTCCTGTATATACATACAAACACACATATAGGATCCTGGTCCTAGGCCCCGACATTTACTTAACGCTCGAGGTGAAAACGGGGGTGAAAGGCGGGAATCCCGGGCTAAAGGTACCGCCCAGACCCTGCGTGTGCTTCCTGCCAAATGGCAGGTAACATTCAACGCAATTTCACTACCAACACACCGAAGACAAGGAGGCTGGGAGTAACTAGTCACCAGAGCTAACCACTTTCGAGGAAAATAGTTCAAGGGGTTAACAGCTCGGGGCGGTAGCTCAAAGTACCCAGTTGCCCCAAGTAATTATAAAACAGGAAATATAATGTAGCATCTACAAAACTAAAATAAAGTGTAGTGAGGATAATCCATAAAGTTATATTATTATCTAATTCTTTTGGCATTCCTAATATACAGCTTATCTGAGGTACAATTTATTAAAATAAAATTTCAAATTGTTGTACAAGTAATACTATTTCATTAACACAAATACTAAAAAACTTCTGAAAAAACCTTTAATTTTTTTCAATAACATAATTTTTTGCCACCTTTTACTCTCGACACTTTATTCGATTATTTTAAAACCATATAAATTTCCTTTAATTGAATAAAACGAATAGAGCAAACAATTTCGCCCACTCCCTGCATGACTGTCAGCATTTTGGCTAACCAACTTTGATTACACATTTAGTCAGTATGTTATTTTAATTTATCGCCTAGTAATTTACAATAAACCAATAACCAGCAACGACACAAATAGCAAAAACACCAGATGGCGATGGCGCAGGCACCGACAGTAATGATGATATAGGAATGGCAGCCCGAAAAACATTTCACAATTATTTGCCATATTTGAAACCGCAGTCAAAACAGGAGCTGCCGGCGGAAGAGGAGGAGAAGCAGGGATAATGACCTACCAAATTGTATATCCCTGGATGATATCCCTGTCATACGCCCTCCCTTGCCGTTGTCGTTGTTGCTTTTGTCACGAATCAACGTTAACAACAGCAACCTGAACAGCGGCAACTATGTGAGAGGAGTGGAGCCAGGAGCCAGCAACAACGGAATCATCCACAAACCGCAGGAACCCGACACGGGCGCCAGGACGAAGGACTTATTATGTGAATTTATACGCCCGAACGAACCCATGTTACACGAAGAAAAAAACAGGATTTTAAATTTAAAAATTTCATGGACATACTTTGTTTCCATAAACTACTATTAAATATAACTTTAATTTTTGTGGAAAAAAATATACTAAAAAATAAGATTAAAAAATCTAGATTTCAGTTAAATAATAACAAAATATATTACTGACAATAATAGTGGTCTTAAAAATGTATATTTGAAAATATAAGAGTTTTTATTTTAATTAGTGTTATATTATAATAAGAATAATAATTTCTTAGATACTATTCTCTGTGCATCCTTGCCCGAGTGTAAATGGGGGGCGTGGCCGCCGCCCTCGTCATGTGGTCCCGGGCAAAAATGTTATGCAAATTTGCATCATCCGCACACACGTGTGTAAATTGTTGTATGCATTGTTACCTTATAAAAACAGCGTAATTTTTTAAATGGGTTTTATTTACACTCAATCCCACTCCCACTTTTCTGCTGCTGCTTTTATCCCGGCTCCCCTTGGTAAAAAGTGATTTTCCATACAAATTAACAAATAAAAACACACACAAAAAAGGAGCAAACATCACAGAAACATTCGCAGGACACTCCACTCGCTTATACACACACACACACATGGCATGTATATGTATGACTGACAGTTATATATATATAAATGTCTCTGCATACGTATATATTATGGTACATATCTGTGTGCCATTTTATTTATGCGATGCCAGTGCAAAAGATTCAGGGGAAAATGTTGAATTTTTAATGCAAATATAAAGCACAAAATTGTATTTCTCTTTCCCTTAAAAATATATATATATGCGGGGGATTTATACGGATGGTGTAAATACATCTCTCAGATATACATATATTTTGGAAGATGAAATGTTTAAGTTTTTAAAGGATTATATTTATTTTCTAGTGAATTAAGGAGCTAGATGAGTTTACATTTTAATTCAATTATATTAATTAAGCATTTAAACATTTAAAGATTTGTAATTTATTTGTTGGGAATATTACAATTCTTAAAAGATGAAATACGAATTTTATGAATGCAGAAAAATAATATATATATTTGAAGAATATTTATAAATTACTAATTGGTGATTTTTTATTATATATTAAATGAAAGTATCAAACAGCATGATCACTAAAGTCTAATAACAAATTAGAATGAGAAATATGTAGATAGTTATCCATCTTTCAATTTATACATATAAAGTTAATTTAGCTTATTTTTTAATATATAGTATACAATTCAGTACTTAAACCGCTTAAAATAAATGTCACATAAAAGTACAAATACACCCGTGTCGCAAAGAGCATAAAATTCATTTATATTGTCAGTTTTTTTCTGCCTTTTGGTAAAAAGTTGGGCAGCATATTGCCAATTGGTCAGGCACACCCACACACACTCACAAAATAAACCAGGATATTCCGACACATATCCTTGCGTGTAATGGTATCACCTTTTTTTTCGTTGTAGGTCGTATGTCCAGAGTCCACTCCATGGTCGAAAAACGTTTATTTAAACAAGTGAAATGTAATTATTTTGGAATTTATTATTAAATTAATTTTAATTGTAATAATGTGCATGTTAAAATGGCTCCCTTGCAAACACACACACACACACACGTGTCCCTGCTGCATATGTGTGCTTTTGTGGTTTTTATTGATTTTAATTTATTTATTTAACCATTTTTTGTTTTCATTTGCGCTTCTGCCGGGCGGGGCTTTTTGTGTCGGGGTTATTATGAAAACGTACAAGGGTTTTACAGCGTTAATCAATTTCATTTTCACTCTGGCGAGCAGAAAGCGAAGCAAATTAAATGAAATTAAAAATGCATTTTCATACCTTGCAACACCGCTTAACGTTAGGCCTCGTGTAAGCCAACAAGTAAACAAAAACCCGACCACACTGTACACCTCATCTAATTGAGGGGATGTCAGTGGGCAAGGGAGAGATGGCAACAATTTCATTTTATTTGCTTGCATATTTTAATTAACCCAAAAAGCCACACAAAACTCTCAACAATTTTCCCCGAGCAGCAGCAGCAACAAGAGGGCGGAGCGGAAGGGACGTGTTAAATCCTTGCTCAATTGTTATTAGGTGTGATTTGTAAACATAATACATATACTATGCTACTTGAACCTGTTTGCCACTGCCTGTGCGTGTGTAGTTGATATGCTCTCGCAAGGGGTAACATTCAATTTTAGTGAAGGGAAGTATTTGAAAAAATATATAATATTTCATTTGGTTTTTTTTATAAATAATTGTTTATGGCTGTAAATAAAAATACTTTTGCTTGTACAAAAAATTTAAATTCCTACCAAATTCCTTAAACATAAACCATTTATAGTTATTCAAGAGTTTTGGGTAAGCACATTTGCTTATCCTTTTTAGCAAACTGTTGGACTTCCCTATTAAAATTAAAAAAAAAGTCTGATATAAAATATATTTAATATACAAATAATAAGCCAAGAGAGCATCTTGGGGTATTTTAAGAGTAGTCTGGTGAGCCAATTCCAAATTCCCTTTCTGCTTTGCACAGGATTTTGCACTATACGAACAAACAGATACAATTTGTTGCCTACTTTCGGGCGCTCTTAGCTCCTTCTCTTTCTCTGCCTCACTGGCCATCGCAATCGCCTTCTCGCTCGGGGGCTGGAAATGGGGCTCGTTAGGCCCAAAAACGGACGTGCTTAAAATTTCATAGACACAACGCACACGCACACAGCAGAGCAAACACTCGGCACACACACACACACACACACCCAGAAACACGTGCATATGAAATGAACATGTGTGCGTATCCTTTATGGATTTAATCCGCATGCCTGCGGTCGGCCACAAGATCAACTGTTGGCAGAAGTGTGTCAACAAGGAGGAACTGGAACCGGAGAGGTGAGTGTGTGTGTGTGCCTGGGCGAGGGTGTGGGCTGTGCACAGCAAGTGGTCATAATGGTCGACCCATCTCACCCACACACTTGCCCCGAAACACATACAGCCCACTCCCAACATCTCTGATTCTCTGTTTCTCTCTCTTTCTCTGTTGTGCTAATAATGACGCTTTAAGTGCGTGTATGTGTGTGCGTACATCTTCGCTTATCTAAATTTACATAAAATTTGAGCAGGTTTGGAAGTCTTACTGTAGCAGAAAATACATACTTCAGGAAACAAATAATGCCGTATAGAAGAAATCGTTTTTATAAGATGTTTTCCAAAAACAATTATTATTTTAATAGTACCAGAAGCGTATTAATTTTCCATTTTATATTAAAACTATAAACTATATTAAAAATATAATGATATTTAGCTCATATCATTATTTTAAAATGCCACTAAAACCTTAGCATTATGATTTTAATTTATCTTAATATTCCTTTAATATTTCCAAGTGAATTCCATATTTAAGGAATTACGCAGAATATTTTATTCCTTAACATTATCAAAGTCTAAACAATTTATCTAAATTTTTCTAGGCACAAGTTTCCACATATTTTCATAGCCTGTTAGTTAGTTTTTCCGAGTGCTTAGCTGAAAACTCCATGAGTCGTGCTTGAAATGTTTCAACAGCAAGGATGCTGGCCGCAGACGGTCGGAGTGGTAGGAGTGCAAATGAGTGAGTGAGTGAGTTGAGGGCAGACATCAGTCAGTTACACTCGTCAATACCTTAAGCCCTGCTGCTATTTTCCTCACCCCGCCGTTTCCAGGGAATCCTTTTAGCCACCTAACCACACATTGTTTTGGCAGGTATGTTTCTCACGTTAAAGCCCCCTCAGAAACCTCAATTAAAATGCCTGTTATTAGACAAATATCAATTTGTTTCATTTCCAATCAAGTTAAGATGGCAATTTTGTTCGATTGCCGTAGGCTCCGGAGGCGTATACGCAATGTTGTTTTACATGGTCAAGTGCGAAAATTAAAATATTTGCAGATATAATAACTGTGAAGGAAGGCAAATGGAAATCGATAAGAGAGATTTTATTTGCAAAATTTAGAAGCACTTCACTTGCATTGCATTGCCTTGACTAGTTGAGACAAATTTAAATGGTATTTGATTTAATTAATCAATTTAAAATGGATTAAGCTAATTTAAGACAAAGTAAACACTTCAAAGACCTTCAATTTGTAAGTTTTTTGATGATCTTCAACGTTTTCACTTGACCTTCTTTTATTAATATTTTATTTGTCTTAAGTAATACTTAAGAATGTCTGGTGTTAAAGACCCACCTTCAATATTATTAGACATGGCACTTTATGCAATTAGTAAGCATTGTTTAAAAACTACCAAGCGGAAAAGAAAATTAATTTACGAGGAAGCTTAACTTGCTTATTTATGTTTCCTGATTTCAGAGTAAACAACAGAGAATTCTTAACGAATAAATATGATTCTTTAAATTACGAAAGCAAAGAAATAGGGCTAGAAGCAGTCAAGCAGTCTCCCCTTTTATTTATGCAATTGTATGAATCACTGTCATAAGATTTAGTTGGTATCTGCCATCTAATTCGACAATCAACAAAGCAACGGGATACCCAGCATCCACAAATACCAAGTCATCCTTACACATTCACACAGACAGGGGACTCCCTCTGTCCTTTCCAGGATATTCAAATACATTTTGTATACACAGCCATTGAGGCGTGCCCGATGTGTGCGTGAGTGTGTGTGTAACGGCAATCATTATTGAGGCAATGATGTGCATTTCATGAATTATCCACGGCAAGATGATGCGATGCGTTCCAATGTCGAGCATCGGACATGTGTGTGCTGCTCGCTGGCTTCCTGCTCAAGGACTTGCCCTCTGCCATCCGGAGCCACCTCCCGGCTGGCCTTCCGCCCTTCCCCGGGCCGAGCACGGTTGGTTGGGCAATGCGCCGAGGTAAGTAATAAACTTATTGGCCCAATGCCTGTCCGTTGATTGTCCGTTTGTAATACACAATATGCCAGGACACGACAGAAGGAGCTGGACTGATCAGGGATGGCCAAACTTATTGATGGCTCATTTGTAGAATAATCCAGTTAAAACAAAGTGCTCTAGTTTCCGCAGAGAGTCAGCTCCAAAATTTGATTAATATGCAGGCATTTAGAAAATGCCGAGCCAATTAGCCGCTCAATTAAGAGTTTGCCAAGTTGATCAAATTAATTGGATTTATTATTTCCAAGTTAAGGTTTGTAATATTTGTGTAAGCTTTGTAAAGCTTGTACTTAGAGGTTAAGGGTAAGAATATCTGGTAGATTAGCAATTAAGGTAAGAAATACTTACTAAATGGCATTTGTTTTATCCAATTTGCCATCTCTAGCGACCAGATTGGCAGCCGGGAATTAAGGGGCTGGAGTGGCAGTGGGCTGGACATGGCCTTTGTGAGCCGCCCACTCAAATGTGGCCGTATCATGACGAGCTGGCAATGCCAGCGGACGTTTCATCGTTAAATGTGGAACTGTTAAACAGATAATGACCGACCACACCACACCGGCGCACACACCCAACAGAGCCAACAGAGCCACCCACCCAAAACCACCGTTCTACCCGCCGAACACCGCAGAACATCGAGGAGGTGGCACTGGGATGGCAGTGGCAGTCAACTGACCAGAGGCTTTTGTTATGCTCCCCGGCCTTCATAACTGTATCAATGGCAATGGCCAGCTGGGATGACGATGCCCCCGCTGCGCCTGCTCCTGCTCCTGCTCCTGCTCCTGCTGCTGCTCCTGCCAATGATGATAAACACGATGATGACGATGATTCCACTGCTCTGGTGGTGTTATTATTCCGCCTGTTATTTGTTGGTGTTGTCCTGCGGAAACCAGACGACTGTCCTGCTGAAATTCTGATGCATTGAAATATAATTATTGGGAAATGTGCGATTGTCGTTGGGTTTCCGTTTACGTGCTCGCCATTTCGGTTTGGGTTTTGCTTGACGATTATGCATGCATGCGGATATGCTCGGGGTTGGGATGGAACCAGTGTAGGACATGATTGTATGTCCTTGTACATGCGATTACAATGTGAGGCGCCAAAATGGGAATGCATATTCAAGTAGGTGTATCTTTGTAACGTACATAGACATTTCTCCAAATAAATAGAAACCGCTTTGGTCAAATTATCGGATTACATTTCCTTTAGGTAACATTTTGCCTTTTTTTTGTATCAAAATAAACCCTAGGAATAGATAGGTCTCCCAAGTTGAATTTGAAGTTGCAAATAATTATACAATATTATATTTAGATCATAAATAAATCGGTGGAGATAATTTTCCGGGAATCCTCTGGAATTATTCCCCGGAAATCATTTCTGGGAAGAAACTAATTATTTCGATTTAATATTTTGACCCTCACTGTGGGTGCACACACACTCACTTGCCAGTGCATATGTATCGATTTGGGGCAAAGGAATTGATACTCTCTCACTCTTGCATACAAACGCAATGGCACTGCAATCATAATTTATGCAAGCCCAATGACATAACAGTTTCCAGATTATTGCCGTGCATTAAACACATGTACGCATATAGTTGTAAACGTCGGTACATGCACATTCAATTACCATATTAACCGAAACGACTAATTAACTAAAGTTGTACGTATTTACCTCAGAAGTCTCCATTGGCACCCCCTCACGCACACATACGCACTAGTACGCATCTCAAATGCAAGACATTTGACAGCGGAAAATGTGATGTTGCGGCTGCGTCTGCGGCTTGCATTTATAATCAGATTGTAAATTAAACGCTGCTTTAATCATACGCACACAATTAGCGAATTTTCCGTGCACAAATTTCTGTTTATTTTCTTACCACACCGTTATTTTGCGCCACTATCGATCTCGGCATCGGCATTATCCATAAGTAGTTTTGGACAGTGGCGCGTTCTGGATGGAATTTAAAAATTTTACTCTAGTCCAAAGAATTATATATTATAAAAATCTAAAGAGCAGCTGTCAGCACATGTTTTATATCTAGAATTAATGAAGATTATGATTTTATTAAATATTTTCATAATATAAGGCTTTTAACTATACTAAAACCTTAATATAACTTAAAATTTATTAAGAAAAACTAAATTTACGTCAAATTGGTTAATTAAAAAGTTAACTTTTATCACTCTATATAACAAATTTTAGAACATTAAAAATATAATAATAATAGTTTTTATTCAATTGTATTGGGTATAATTATAGTTTAATATTAAATATATATTTTCTAAATAATACACAAATGTATAAATAAAAATATAAAAAAAGAAATTATTGCAAATTAAAATGAATATTAAAAGGGGTAATATAAATGAAGCGGGATATTCAAATTCAAATAGCGCGCGCATTGAAAAGAAAAGTTTCCGGTAAAAGACAGTGGTGCGAAACGCAAAAGTTTCTTTTTCACGTTTTCTAACACGGCAGTGATGTAAATTAATTTTGAGAGCCAGTGCGGGAAAGTGTGAATGCAATATCGATATTTTTAATGCGATTAATGGCCGATAAGCCGCTACAATTTGAAAGTAATAATATTTTAAACGTAAAAATAGTTACTGCTTTTAGAGTTCCTCTGTTCGTTTTAACTAAAAGTAATATATAATAAAATATATGTATTGAAAATTAAGGGCAAAAATATAAAAGTATAAGGACCAAAAATAGTATTTAAATAATTGACGTTATTTTATTTTTTTTTAATTACGGGCCCTTTTATTTTATTGCCATCTTATGATATTCGTAAAACGATATAAAGAAAATGTATTGTTTATTTGTTTTTTACACAATTTTTACAAGTTATTTCCTATTTACGCTTTCATAATTCTTGCATGGCATTCAATTTGTGCCCAAAGTCAACGATCTCATTGGCCAAAAATAAATTCAAGATATATGGGATAGCCTCTGGGTATTTTACCAACATCTTCACATGTCACAAAGATGCTCAAAATGTAAACTCATGGGTATGTTTGTATACAATATGTTTAATACTTCCAATCTACCAACCGGTTTCTGCGTTGTTCTTCCAGTTTCGAGAAGGCCTAAAGAACTTGATTCTTCTTTCCAATTGTGAAAGTCCTCAGTGAGACGTCGATGCCGCCTCCTCCTACCTGTTCCCCCAATTTGATGACTAACGGGAGAACGAAAATATTCCCTGTGACATTTTCCTGCTAGCTCAATTGGGCATTTTCCAAGAACTCGCGTTTTTCACACAGCGCAGCAGAAAAAAGCGAGCAGCTAAATTAATCTATATTAACGCTCTAGGTTATCGAGCTGAGTGCAATGACGTATCAGCATTAAATGCAAGCTGAATGCATTTTAATGCGAACAAGGAACTAGCGTGCTAGACTACGGAAATAATTCACCAAAAGAAAGAGAGGTGTAGTGTTAGTTAGAAAGAGAGAAAGCAGAGGGAGAGAAAAAGGTGTACAAGCTCCAAACCACTTTTTTCAGACACACAGAGAAAATTTGTTGTTAATTTCAGTTTAAAATTATTAAATAATGCATATTTGTAGATTATAAAAATATGATTTAGATTTTTTTGGAAGAACACGTTTTGGTATTAAGGAAATATTGAATATTATGTAATTATGTATTATGTAATTATTTTTGCTCTATTATTGGTCACTAAGGTTATTAAGAATTATACATATTTACAAATTCAAAATTTTGTCAAATCTGTTTTATGAACCATTAAAGCTATTAGTTTTTTTTTTTACGAATCAAGCTAAAATTATAAAAAGTGGTGCTACAATTTTTGTTTCTAACGATAAATTAATCATCATAATAAATTTGATTAATGTTTATAATTATAATCCATCAAATATTAAAATATTAATTTTGTTCGTTGTGCATGCTAATAGTTTATTTACAACTTCAGCACACACTTTGAAGAAATGCTGTACATTTTATTACATGAACCACAGACTTGTTGTAACTCTGTAGACTGAGAACTGAGAAATCCCCAATGGCCGATTGTTTTGGGAAAACGTAACGCTGGCGACCGCTACTGAGCGGCAACCGACCGGCCAAACAAGTGGACCCGAGAGAATATTCGCAATTTCATTCGAATCTCCGGTCAGTTGTCCGAGAAATAGCGTGCTGAGCGGTCGCAAAACGCGCACGAGTATTAACAAAGAAACCAAAAAAAGATACAAAACAATACTAGAGTGATTTACCCCCAAAAGATACAGATAAAAAGATCACAACACGAAACAAACAAAGAATTTAATTTAGCCTTAAAGCGCCGCCAACGATCATACAGAAATTCTTCACTTTTAATTGCCCGAAGACGTTTACGTTTGTCATTAATTAATTGTAAAAATGAGTGACCTAGAGCATATTGCACTTCAAATGGATAAGCTGCCGCTGGACGATGATAAAACTTTGGCTAGAAATCAAGTGAGTTTCATGCTAAATAATCGTTAGACTTTGGGTAAGATAAACAATTGCCTATAAATCACTGCTTTGTGTACTTTGCTGATGAACTTTTCTAAAAATGTTCAGTATATGTATATAGCTAGTATCTGATAATTGTCGTGTAAACACAGGGGAGAAGCTTCCCAGTTAGGATTAACATTTTTGGGAAAGAGTGGCAGCTGAAGCGGAAAAAACCCGCATGAATTAGTCATAGAAATAGATCCCCAAGCTGCTCTGATAAATCTCTTTTCGGGATCTTGGGGTTTTTACTGGCAAGTTGCAACATTTCATGAAACAATGGCAAGTTATTCACATTGATATCTGGGGATTTCCAGCATAAACAATAAAGAAATCACCATGAAAAGCTTTCTGTTAAAATTTGTATATTAACATGATTTCGATTTATTCAATTCTTACTGTAATTATTTAAATATTCCATTACATTTAGATATGTTTACTTATTGAAACATATTTAAAGTAATATTTATTAGGCTTTGAATTAAATATGAATTTAACTTGATTATCTGCTCATGCATATAAATATTTTTTTTAACCACCACAACTAGCTGTCCAGATAAGAGGCGGTTACAATTGATGTTTGTCCCTGGGGCTTATCATTTGCATTTTTAATGCTACTGATAATGTCATTATACTCACATATGCATATAATGAATTACAAAACATTATTTAACATATTTTTGCATTAATCTGAATGCAAATGTTTATCAAACGGAAGCTGTGCTGCATTCCAAACTTCATTTGCATTTTTAAACAATAACCTTCAGAGTTTGGGAAGAAACATGTTAATATTCAGGAACTGTTCTCATTTACATTTCTATAGGAAAATATCAACAATCACAGCAACGGCGATGCAATCGAGGGACGTAATAATGTTCGAGTGCCCCGAGCAGGTTCGTATCCCAACTTACTTGTTTATCTCTGACAAAAAAAAAAGAAAACAAAACTAGAATCCATTTTTCTGTGTGCTTGTCTATATGTTAAACGCTCTCTTGTGACTAATGGTGCTTAAAACCGCAATCTTTAATCTTTACAATTAATGTAAACCGCATTACTGTCTGTAAGTAACATAAGCCAGAAAGTAGCAATTTAATATTGATGGTTTTTAATTTATTATTCAACAGTTCCCGAAACGGATGACGATGACAATGATGACGATCGTCCCTTTGTTAAAGATGGGCGCGGTAATCCCGGCGTGGATGATGGTCTCCTTGGTGGAGGCGGTGGCGGTGGTGGTGTCACTGTCCTGGTACCAAACGGAGGAGGCGGCAGGCGACCCAGTTTCTCCTTTCCGGGATACACTGGAACATCGGGCTTTGTGAATATCAATGGAGTGGATACACCCGTTCCCGACGTGAACGCATATCAGCACAAGAAGACTCTGGCTCAGGGCATGATGGACTTGGCTCTGCTCTCGGCAAACGCCAATCAGTTGCGTTATGTACTGGAAACAAGTTCAGGGCATCCGTACTTTTATCCCAGCCTGATATTCATTTCACTCAGCATTATATTTCAGGTAAATTACTATTTACTATATAAAAATATATATCTATGTTAGTGTAGAAATATGGTTATATTGTATTTAGGAGCATTTGTTTTCATATAGTAAACATTTGTATATGGTTTATCAGCGAGATTCTTAGATGTTGTAATGTAAGCTCACAGACTCACAGGCTGTTTTCAAGTGTTTATCAGAAAATGTTTATAAGAGAAGATAATAAAATTTGTACAAATATACAATCAATTATTTTTAGAAACATGTTTTGTACGAAACAATATATAGTGTGATCCCTATTTAAATTGAGCTTTTTTTTAAATTTTATTAAGACATTTATGAAAAACAACATAATTTATAAACAAATCTTCTAAAGCTCTACATAAAATTTAAACTCATAGTTCAAAGTTAATATTGATAATTGTCTTTCAATAAAAATTGAAAAATGGAGAAACACCAGTGCAAAAAATCCACTCCCAAAACATCTTACCGAAGGTGTTTTTTGTATATTTATATATTTTTGGCATTTATTTTTGGCATTATTGATATTTATGTACATTTTTGTTTGTCGCTTCATTGCAGATCGCTGTCGGCGTGGGCCTTATATGGAATGGCCAGTACAACATTAAGAACGAGCAAGATATCTGTCGGGCGAACAGAATCAACAATTACACAGTCATCGGCGTTTTCATTGTGACGGTGGTCAATGTCCTTATATCGGGTTTTAGCGTTGCAGATCGAACCTCCATTGTCGTGAACAATACTTAGTTTAAGATCTATATTAATATATACATATGTATATAGAATAGATTCTATAGAAATTAGTTTTTAGCCATTTAAGCACAAAACACATCTGTAGGAAATACTCACGACCACACCGGTTAGATTTTTAATTGTTCAAAATTCACCAAGCCCCTCATTTTTATAAATGTAACAACTTAAATGTGATAAATTAAATGAATCCCATAAAATAGAAAAAGAGCATTTTATCGAAAACAAATTGTTAAAGGCTTTATTTTTCTCCGGAATTGATCTATATTTTAATTTTTTTAACTTTCAAATTCTCTTTTAAATTTTAAATAATATTTCAGTACATAATTATTCACATCATGCATGCAAAATTAATTCTTTGCTTTTTGACTTGCCCGCCAAACTACCGATAGTTTTCAATCAACAGTTTTACAGCACAGAAAAGTCTCTGAAACCTTTTCCAACACTGAAACGCATGTAAGTTAGCTAGAAATAGCTAACATTAGCTTTTAAGTGTGACCAGTTGCCATGGGGGAGAAAATCCGGTTATTTTTTGCCAGTTTCAGCATTATGATCGAAAATCTGGCGGGCCACACTGACTCCAACAGCTGTTTGACTACAAAAATATCTTGCTGAAAATTACAGCATTTTCGTCTATTTAAACATGGCCAAGATTATCAAGGCGGTAAGTTGGCATTATACATGTGTATATATATAAACAGTATCTGTAAGTGTGGCTAATAAGCCTTACCTTCGAGATTCGTTAAGTTCCGGCAATTGTTATGGTTATGTCATCGCTTCCTTCTCTTTGCAGTCCACAGGCTTGACCGGACTGGCCGTGTCCAGCAATCCCCACCATGCGCTGAGTGCCCTCTATGGAAAGATCCTGCGCGCGGTGTCCAAGATGCCGCAGGATGCCAGTTACCGGAAATACACGGAGCAGTTGGTCAAGCAGCGCGCCGATGCGGTGGCTCAGGTTTGATCCTCTTCCTATGGGATTTACCGCCTTTAAATATCCACTTTAACAATGTTTAATCCTTCCAGAACAAGGACATCGTCAGCCTGGAAAAGACCATCGGCTGTGGTCAGGTTGAAGAGCTAATTGTCCAGGCCGAAAACGAATTGGTGCTGGCCCGCAAAATGCTCGGCTGGAAGCCGTGGGAGAAGCTGGTTCAACCGGCACCCGCCAAGCAATGGGACTGGCCGCCCGCACAGATCATGGAGCCCAAGGTTTAGGATCCTAATACACATTTAGTACTAATTAATCTACGGCAAATGAAATACGAGAGAACAGAGAGAGAGCAATAAATCCGTTGATAAGCCAGCCGCTTAATCAACAACAAAAATTATTGAGCTTCTGTCACTGATTAATCCGCCCATCCATTCAACGCCTCAGTTTGTTTTCACCATGCGTGCGCTTCAGTACCTCCTCCTGCTGCTGCTCGTCATTTCCAGCGTCTTTGTGGCGTCATCCGTTCCCCGCCAGCGTCGCCAGATCGATCTGACGCTCTCCGCGGAGCATGACGACAAGGACGATGAAACGGAATTGGCCCTGGAGGCGATAGCGGGTCTGTGGCAGAGCGCCGACAGCCGGACAAAGCTCGATGGATCCGCCAGTCTGGTGCATCGCACCCAGGGCGGCACGCTATCGGGTATGGGCGGCAGTACAAAATACCAGGCACGCTTCCATCTTCACCATGACTATAAGCAAAATGCGTATCCCTCGTAATCCAAGGTTCGGTGCAGGACTTTCGTCTGGGACTGCGTGTTACCTTCGATAGATAGAGAAGGCGAAGCCGCCGGGATGTGAGTTCCAGACAGAGGCCCCCGCCGAGGGAAAACGATCGATTGCGTGTGGCTTCGGGGTTTCCATTGTAGATGATAACACTTTGACCTTCCCAGCTCCATGCTTGTACTATATACATTGAACGTTGGTTTGTGAAAATACAATATTTGATACCCGCATATTGTTTGCTTTATTGATTCCGTTTCTCGACCGTGAAGGCAGCAGCTGCGCAACAACTTTCAGCTTAAGATTACAAATTACAACAACGAATTTTGCACAACAAATATTGGTGGACAGGGAGGAGGAGGATAATATAAATACAGAGCCATTCCTTAAGTATAAATGCCATTAGTCAACGAGGTGGTAGGGCGGCGGGTCCTTCGATTAGCCTGGCTGACTGAGGGTGATTCGCGGGCACCAGGAAGATTATTTATGGGAAATTTCAAGAGTTATTTATTTCTGGAAACTATGGGTCAAGTTTGATTTTAATTTGGGGGTTTCAAAAGAACTAAAAAACGTTATTTTTTGAAGTCCTTCTTTCTTTTTTAATTGGACTAATATTTCAGGAAATTCTTCTAATAAATTAAAGTCTTGTTTCTTTAATAAAACTTATTTTCAATGAACTATTAAGATTTTTAAATATTTGCCTTAATTTTGTTATACTTTTTAGAATATTAAGCTCTTTTTCAATTATTTTTAAAATTAAATATTGTCGCCTTTTAAATTATTAAGACTGTAAGCTTAAAGAATAATTTGTTTAAGTATTTAAAAAATAATAAAGAAAGCTAATATTTGAGCCTAATTTGAATGGGGTTTAAAGTAAATTGGGCTAAGGTTTGCTTAAAAAAATAATAAATATAAAAGATAAAATACAATTAAGGAGTAAGAATCATAGTTTCCAGTTTAAAATCTCTCAGAGTCACTCAAAAATCTCCCCACAAACAACTTCACTTACCACGAATCGTGATATCAAGTAGTTTATTTGAACCCGTCGCGCCTTTGAGGTTAATATCATTGCACCCTGGTCAGGAGTGTTGTCCATCCATTAGCATCCTCTAGTTTAGGCTGATGGTCACGCCCTGGTTCACCTGCTCCTTCAGCTCGTGGACGACAAAGTCGCGGAACTCCTGGTAAGCCACATCGATGTCCACGTTGTTGATGATCTTGTGGAAGTTGCCTGGCGTTAGCCCGTAGTCCAGCTCCACCTGGGCGGCGTTGAGGCGCTTACGCAGACTCTCCTCCGTCTCCGATCCACGAAGTCGCAGTCGACGCTCCAGTTCCTGGATGCTCGGTGGATTGTTGAAGATGAGGATTGGATTGAGATCCGTCCGGCGAATCTGCTCCACGCCCTTCTGTTCGATGTCCAGGATGCAGACCTTGCCCTGGGCTTGAATCTCTCGCACCGCCGCCTTGCTCGTTCCATACAAATTCCCCGTAAACTCGGCGGTCTCGATGAACTCGTCGTTGGCGATGGCCGCCTCCATTTGCGGGCGCTCCACGAAGTAGTAGTGGACGGCGTGCTCCTCGCCTTCCCGCGGCTTCCGCGTGGTGTGCGAGATGCTAAAACCAAAGGTATTGGGGAAATCGGCGAAGAGGCGCTTCAAGAGCGTGCTCTTCCCGGACCCGGAGGGGCCGCAGAGGACAAGGGGGCGTGGTCCCGCGGCGGACATTCTCTTGGTCGTCAAGGTCGCTCCCGTGCTCGTGCTGCTGCTGCTGAGCGCGCGGTTTACAATGAACAGAAAGCTTATCATCGCGTGGCCTTTTATTTGTCACCAATACACGAATAATGGCCAAAAAAGCTGTTGATGTTGTTTTTTATTTAGAGGCTAAATTAAGAACAGCACCAGAGTGACCGTGTACGTGAAAAAAACCAAAGTTACAATGGAAAATTTTCCCAAACTCCTGGTCACACTTTAATACGAACCCAAAATGGATTTTGACCGTTACAACCGTTTCAATGTTTGCCATAAACTGCTGTTTTTTCTTTAAAATTAAGTAAGTAAATTAAAATTTAGTGCGAAACTCAACAAACAATTATAGACTCGAATTGGTGTTACCTTTTAAGGATTATTATCGCTTGGATGGATTAAATGTATCCTTTTAACTGAGTTGCTATAAACTAAGAATTGTTTTCTATACAAATCCAGAAACTTTATGGCATAGGCTTTTATAGCTCAGTGTGCCCGTCCGCTTTCGTAATATACCGAAACTGTACGTAAAAAATACTGACACCCATTCCTAGTGTTGTAAAATCTCTCCACCCAGCGCCAGTGTTGTAGGCCCGAGCAATGGGCGCCATTGACACAAATTTGAATGGAAATTGGGACACCAGGCTAAGGTTAATGCATTCAAAAGATAAACAAGGCACATCAACAGGAAACTAAAACTCCGGCTCTAAGTCAACTGCTAAAGGGGCGTGGTCGATATGGGGGCGTGGACGCGTGCATGACTAATGCCTGCGCTGTCTGGCGGGTAAAAGGCCACGGGCACGAAAATTTCGGACACAGTCTCCTCCGGAATGGCCAACTACTATCGTCGCAAGAAGGCCGACGCGGTTTTCTTAAATGCCAAGCCCCTGAATAGCGCCAATGCCCAGGCCTATTTGTATGGGGTTCGCAAGTACTCGATCGGATTGGCCGAGCGCCTGGATGCGGATTACGAGGCGCCGCCGATGGACAGGAAGAAGACCTCGGATAGCACCGCCTCCAACAATCCGGAATTTACGCCGGTGAGTGAAAGTGTTCCTTGTTAAGCAATCCCTCTTTAAAGGAGCAGGGAATCTCTATCCCGCTGGATAGAGTGTGTTTTACAGGAACATTGCTCCGGTCAACTGGTTCCTACGGATTATTGGCGTCTTGCCCATCGTTCGACGTGGTCCCGCTCGTGCCAAGTTCGAGATGAACTCAGCTCCGTTCATCTACTCCGTGGTTTTCTTCGTGCTCCTGGCGGTGAGTTGGGAAGAAAGGAGGTTTAAAAAAGCACAAGATATATAATCTTTACACCCCTTTACCCAGTTCTATGTGGGATATGTGGCCAACAATCGCATCCATATTGTGCGCTCCTTGAGCGGACCCTTTGAGGAGGCGGTGATTGCTTACCTGTTCCTGGTCAACATCCTGCCCATTATGATCATACCGATCCTGTGGTGGGAGGCCAGGAAAATAGCGCGTCTCTTCAACGATTGGGATGACTTCGAGGTGCTCTACTATCAGATCTCTGGGCACAGCTTGCCTCTGAATCTGCGACAGAAAGCCGTATACATCGCTGTAGTGCTCCCCATACTGTCGGTCTTATCGGTGGTCATCACTCACGTAACCATGTCGGATTTGAATATCAATCAGGTTGTTCCCTATTGCATTTTGGACAACCTGACGGCCATGTTGGGCGCCTGGTGGTTCCTTATATGTGAGGCAATGAGTAACACGGCTCACCTGTTGGCAGAGAGGTTCCAGAAGGCCTTGAAACATATTGGACCCGCCGCCATGGTTGCAGACTATCGGGTTTTGTGGCTCCGGCTGAGCAAGTTGACCCGGGATACGGGCAATGCCATGTGCTATACCTTCGTTTTCATGAGTCTGTATCTCTTCTTCATCATCACTCTTTCGATTTACGGACTAATGTCGCAGCTGTCGGAGGGATTCGGCATCAAGGATATAGGACTAACCATTACAGCTCTGTGGAACATTGGACTTCTCTTCTATATCTGCGATGAGGCCCATTACGCCTCGGTGAATGTGCGTACTAATTTCCAGAAAAAACTCCTAATGGTGGAGCTTAACTGGATGAACTCGGATGCCCAGACGGAGATTAACATGTTCTTGAGAGCCACCGAAATGAATCCGTCGACCATTAACTGTGGAGGCTTCTTCGATGTAAACAGGAGCCTTTTTAAGGGACTGATCACAACCATGGTCACATACCTCGTGGTTTTGCTGCAGTTCCAGATCAGTATTCCCACAGACAAAGGTGATTCGGAGGGCAGTACCAACATCACGGTGGCTGATATGCTAATGGATAGCTTGGACAATGAAATGACCCTGATGGGTTCCTCCTCCACTACTCAAACTACCCATGGTACAACAACAAGCTCTAGTAGAACCACTCCGGCACCGAGGCACAAGGGTGGTAGGAAGGGTTAAAAAATAAATCATTGTTACTGCATTAGGCGAAATAGAGAAACCAAATATTAAGCATAAACAAATATGTGAAAAAAAAAACACCTATACCTGTAGTTGCGGCCAAAAAAATAAAAGCACTGAAAACTTTTTGATATTTTTTAAATTACAAAATTTTCAAGGATGTATTCTTGTGTTAAAACGATTTATATTTGCACCTTTATTTGATATTCATATTCTTTAATTTTTGGTTTTGTGCTTAAAATATTGCAAGTCAACAGAATTTAAGGCCGATATAGTTAAATAGAATTTCGTTGCTAATTAAATTTAAATATCAATTGTTTCGAAGCTTTCCACGAATACGGTTTGGCAACAAAATCCAACTTAAACTTCAAGCGAACTTCTGCTGCGGTAGCTCATTTGGTAGAGTCTACAACTGCAGCTTGGAAGTGACCTGCCAGTGACCAATTCTCAACTTCTATTTTAAATCTTCTTTATCATTATCTGTTAAGTTTTAAAACTATTTTTCTTCGTTGCTAACATTGTGTTTAAGTGCTGAAGTGAGTAACGCGGCTTACCGACTTTAATAGTTAGTTCTACACAAAAATAGTTGTATTTTATATTTGCCGGCATACGATCCCACATACTACCCGATTTCAGGCACTGCCTGGGGGATATATCTTCTCTGATATGCCCCTCGGTCCACATCCATTGGCTATCTAAAATAGTATCTCTGCTATATCCATATCACACTCGGTTTTGCCATACAGAAACTGTAGGGCAAATTGCAATGAAGACACCTGATGGGGAAGTTCCAACCAAATTCGCTATCTCTTCAGGGGACTTAGCACTGTCCATCTGGAGACTCGGTTAGGATGTGCTTGTAGCCATTGCTGCCCAGATACATGTGCTCGCGTTGGAAATGGTAGGGTATCTGTAAGATATATTCATATTTAAGATATTTGCAAAGGATTAAATGTAGTTTTCAACTCACGGCTCCTGGAGCTGGACAGGGTATGGCCACAGTGGCAATCTCACGGAGTTTATTCATGGTCCGCAGGCTCTGGTAGAAGCTGTGCATTACATACCACTTGCAGTAATCCATGCAGATCATGCTATAGCAGATGATAACTGAAAAATCAAGAAAGCAAGTTCCTTAAAAATATATTCAATTATTTAATTAGGTATTTCCACTCACAGTAGGGCACTTGGCCGCCCAGAAACTGCACCATCTTCGTGTCCCTCAGCATGAAGACCAAGGCTCCCAGAGCAATCATCAGCAGGAACTCCACAATCAGCCAGGGAATTATCAATCCAGGACGATTCTTGTAGACCCCAAAGAACAGGGAAATGGCACTCAGGGCATAGGTTCCGGCGATTCCCGCCATCACGTAGAGGACATTCTCAGTGGCAGCCGCCAGTTGAGCTGCGGTCTGCAGTCGCAGATCGTTGTGGAACGGCGACATGTTGTAGAAGCCATTGTCCTTCTGGTCCAGTATATCCAGTTCCAGGACCTGGCACATCTGCTCGGCATGAGCCAGGCCAAGAAGCACCAGGAAAAGGGCACAGTGCGAGATCAACTGTGGAAGAAAAGGGGAAATATATTTAAATTTATTGTAAACTAAACTAAAACTGTATGATTGTAAAATGTAATGTATTAATAATAACTTCAATATTTCTGCAACAATCTTTGCACAATATATTTTGGTGAAAGCGAAAACCGGAACAGCTTCAGCGATCTTCCAAAGCTGCTACCCCTTGCAACTGAGCGATAACCGATAGTGTGCCATACAATTCCCAACCACTTCTAGCTGCGCTGGCGTTGACATCGTCTTAGCTTGCCGCTGAAGCTCTAAAAGGGCGCTCGTCCTGGCACGTTCCCCATCACGGAACTAAAGTGCAGACGCATTGCGCCGCAGGAGCGTCTCCTTCGCTCACCCCCTCATACCGGGGATTGGCGGGGGCGAGCGTCCCATTGCCGCCTTCGACGGCTCCTTGCGCGCCCAGTGGGGTATGGCTTTGCATATCCAGTGCGTAATTTTTGTCATGGGGCAGGCGGCTGCACCTCGAATGGGTCCGCTCGGATTGCTGGGGGGTTTCCCAATTCTCCTGCGTGCCAGTGGTCCTGTGCGCCGCGCCCCGCCTTATAAATGAATCCGGAATATCCTTACATAAGGAAGGTTGCTGCTGTTATTTTTATTTATAATTATAGAGAGCAAAGGTGAAATTCCCGCCACACAGAACCTATATTATTAATTAGCTTAGTTTTCCACTAAAAGCTTTTCTTTCTTATACAATTTCATACGTATAAATAATCCTAATTAAAATATAATTGATTTTAAGGACCTTAGCACCTTGTTTCCCAGAAGTACACACTTTGTTTCTCTACCATTTCCACTCACCAACTGATAGATGCTGGTCAGCAATGCAGTAGTCCTTAGATTCCTGGGCGAAACGGGAGCCATCAGCATTTCCCAGGTGCGACGGCAGCAGCATTTCCACTTGCATCCAGCGGCGGACGCCGCACTGACCGACGGCAGCAGCATTTTCACCGGAGTTCTCCTTGATTTTTCTTTAATCAATTTATGGATTTTTCCCGCTTTCCGCCGCAGCTAATCAGGAGAAGAATGCGTCGCAACTGTTTTCGCGGCTGTTTCGTCATGCAATTGGATCCAAAATATCCAGGGGTGGGGTTGCTGGCGGTGACCTCGGCAAGGGGTTGCTGAAGGTGGGTCTAAGTGTGTTGGCACCCACGCGAACCTAGTTTTGCGGAGCTTTGGGCTGTGGTTTGGGCCAAACTGCACTGGTGAACTAGCCGAAAAAATGTGAGAGCAGAAGGACAAGGTCTGTCAAATGTTTTGACTCGCGGGAAAGCTTTTTCGCCAGTGTTTTGGTGGTTTCGTGGGAAGGTTATATTCACTATGAGATGGGATATGTATTTATTGTAATTAACAAAATAAACAGATTCTGCTTACTCTAATACATTTCTTTATCTTGTATTACTGGAAATTGTCATAAAGTGCGAATTAAATCTCCAACTGTTTTAAGAAATTAGTAACAATATGGCTTGTCCTTAAATCAAAACTATAAGCATTTTTTCTAATATTTGTTTACGATTTACAAATTGCTTTAATCAAAGGGAATATATTTCTTCGTTCTGAGATGATTATATCAGACTCAGTAAAACTTTTTGTTGGGGGTTGTTTCCCTCTTGAAACCGCGCAGATGTTTATCGCCCCCAAAGAAGCGAGCTTTTTGGCTTTTTAAAGCTTCCGCCAGAGTTGCCACTCATTTGCAAGACCTCAGGCCATTAAAGTTGGCTCGGGACTTCCCCCTACACCGCCGCCCCCATCCGTTGCTATGATAAATTTTTGCATTTTAAAAGTCAATTTACACTGGAACTATAAAAATGTAACATAAATTCTGCCAAAGCAGGCCATAAAACTCCGGCAGTCGGCGCGGAAAGAGAATCAAAGTCGTGTCGTTGCCACTGGGCAACCAGGCAGCCAGCCAAACCATTGGGAAGCCAGGAACCTCCTCATCATTGCAATGATCATTCTGCACTGAGAAAATTAAATGAAACCTATGTATTATATGGAGGCTGCCTTTCAAGGAAAAATATTATATTTTAACCATGAATAAGAATTAATGAAAAAGCTTATGGAACTCCATTGAGGTAAATGTACTTAGTTTTTATTCAAAAATACATCCCCATTTTTTCTTCTTGATTATTTTTGTTTAAGTGCATAGACCCCAACCTTATGGCGCTCCCTCTCCGAGTTGGGAGCTTCTTGTGGGCCTAATTGATTGTTTTTCTACGAGCTTGGAGCTGGAAGCTTGGAGCTGGCGACTTCTGGCGAGGATCTGGCCTTAGCACCGGGACCGGTACCGGGACTGGGATCATCTCAGCTCACAATGTTGGGGCCCATTGGGATTATGATGAAGACCTCAGGGGCAATATATGGCCGAGTGCGCTGTTGTTAGCGGCTTGTTATCATTGGGCGTGTTTTATTAACTTTTAAGCTGCCATACACGCGAGGGGCCATAAAAAGTGCAACTGCCGGTCGGCTGGCCAGCAAGCAACTGAAAACTGCAAAAGTCAATTAAAAATTTTTTACATTTGTTTGCACACAGAACGGAACGGAACGCGATTTCGGTTTCTGTTTCTTTTTCCATCCTGGCGCGATAATCATAACTGCAAAAAAGTAAGAAAACTACGCGCAGGCGTCGCCCGTCAATAATTTATGGCCCCGAAGGATGGGACTTTCGGGGGCTTCCGCGGGACGGTTAAGCGTGCGGGGGGGCTGGGGTACAGGTGAGCTGGGGCACAGGTGAGCCGGGTAGCCGGCAGGCTGGTGTATTGAAATATCATCTCGCAACCATTTGCCGTTCAATTTGCGTTCGCAACGCTCTTTTGATTGGTTTTTCCAGCCCATCGCCCTCCATCCTCCGCCGGCGATCCTCGAGATGCGACTACAAATTGATTGCCTTAAAGTAACTTGTAAAATGCATCTAAGAGATGCACGCGGAGAAATTAGGGATCTTAAGGGTTAGAGTTCTGAACATTGATTGAATATTGTAATCCATTTAGTTTTAAATTCCAATAACAATAATATTTTAGTTTATCTAAATAATAAGTAATGCAAATTAATCAAATTAAAATATTTTTCTTCAATACTGTACAATAGTTATATATTTTTGCTACCGATTTCTTGAAAATAATAAGAAAAAGTACACGTTCAGGAAATTTAAGAGGACTATATTTTATTTTATAATCATATTCCATATATTTATTAAATAATGTTCTGAATAAGGTCGTACAATTTCCAACAATTAATTCTAAAAGGTGTTAAAATTTTTTTAATTTAAATCACGAAAAAACGCGCCTAGAAGTATGCAGTAAAAATTCGTCTTGATTTTTTAACCAATTTTCATATTGGGAATATAAAATATTACCAAAATATATATTTTTACATCAAATAAATATTTTCAAAATGTAAGCTAAAGAAAATATATCTAGGATAACAAATTTCCGAAGACATTTTTTAAACCACGAAAGGTTAAATTCAAGAACATTTCTGTATTTTTGATTAATTTAATTTGGGTATTTATCAATGCTTTTCTCAAAGTGTTCACTTCCCATTTGCTGTTGTTGTGTTGTTTCTGCCGCTTCCTGGGCTCCTCTTTCAGCAAAAAACAGAAGCAACATTACAAATGTGTGGCGTTATTGCCACGGGGGAGGAGTCTGGAGTCAGGAGTCAGGAGCATCGACTTCTTTTTGATTAAAAAGAGGAAAAAGGCCAGAGGAGTGGGAGCCGAAATAGGAGTTGAAATCGGAGTTGGACTTGGACGTGGGGAAGCAGGGGATGAAGACTGAGGACTGGCCAAAAGCAATCGACGTTGTTAACAAGCATTTCAGCGCATGACAATTGGCATGCACACCTCCGGGCCATTAATATGCAACCGATGCTGACACATTTGGAGCTCAACTCAGTTGCTGCAACTCCCGTCACTGCAACTATCCAATAAGGCAAGGGGCTTCGTTCGGTTATTTAATCACAGAAAATCCTACGAACATAAATAACATTTCCCCGACTTATTTGCACAATTTGTTTGCCTGTTTTGACAGTCGGGTTTGCAGGCATTTTGCGATATCTTTCGCTTAGGTTATGATATGAAAGTTGCAGAGGAGGAGGTTTCCGAGGAGATTGCATGGTGCCCAGTTGATGGTGAGGATATGGAATGCAAGTGCACTGGTATTTATTGAGCTTCTGATGGGGTTTTAAAAGTAATTAAAGCAATGGAATCGAATTAAAGTGGGATTTAGGGGGGTAATTATTGAAGGAATTCGTGGATCCTTAAAATAACAAATAAACTTCACTGAGAACTTAAAGATAAGATATTTTACTATTTTATTTTATTTATGTCTTAGAAGAAGTAAATATTCCTACACTTTTACTATAGTTAAAGTGAGTGGAAAGTTTGGTTTAGCCCTGAAATTTGTTAATTTAATGTTTCTCAAATGCAGTAAAATTATCCTGGTCATAAAATCACGAATATTTTAAAAAAAATACCTTTATATTTATCCTGTATACAAAACCCAAGCCCATTTACATTTTCTACTTCATATTCTGGCAAATCCTTGACATCCTTCTCTTCCTATCAGTTTCATAATTCCGCTAAGCATTTCGCACTTCTCACTGAATCCAAAATTCCCAATCCAAGCGTTGTCACGTTTCTGGATTCGCATTTTGACGGCAAATATCAATTGTAGCACATATTTGCATAGGCCAAACATGGAAGGGGGCTTGGATTTCCCGAAATTATCAGCAGGAGTATAGCAATGTATTGTCATCGCGACGTTTTGGGGATACATTTGCAAATGACTGACTTTTGTCGCGGATTTTTGCGGTGTCGCAATGATGAAGATGTTGCCTGTCTGTTTGCGATTAAACTTGGACTTCAGCGATGCTCATTTCCTTTGTACAAAGGAAGGTAGATTAATGATTAAGTATTAAGGAATATATATAGTTTTCTAGAAATATTTTAGAAAATATTTAAACGGATATTGATTACATAATAAAATATCCTGCACTTTTTTGGCATAAAATATTGCATACTTTCTGGCAACTGTTAAAACAAAGTATAAGTTTTCTAATGTTCCCGAAATATTTAATTGAAATTTTTAAAAACTGTAAGCTCTACTCAACTTTATTAAGATTTTTGTTTTAGAAAACGGAACTAAGAGTACAAAAATATCTATAATTTGTATGCATTCCTGACAGCTTAAAGAAGGATAAAATCTCTCTAGTAAAGTGAACGCATTTGTCAGCACTGACAATGCACCCTCTGGCATTCGCGGCACCATCGAACCCCGCAGCAACATCAAACATCAGTTGCTGCAACGGCAAACAAACGAGTGAGAAAGCCCTCACTCACTCACTCGAATCTCAAGGGTGTGTTCAATTGTGTCAATTTAACGCCTTTTATGGCACACCAAACGCCGCCACCCCCTTGGCCCACTTTCCACCCCCCGGTTAGCACCCCGTTTCTGAATGAGTTGCCGCTGCCGCTGTTGCTGCCGCTGCACGTTGGGCATATTAATTACTGCATGGCCAACGGATGATTCAAATAGATCGCTAGCTGCGAGCTGCCACTGTTTAACCCACTCGATTTGCCTCCACCGGCGGCACAAGTGTTAATTATCCCTCCATCTGGGGTATCGGGCATATCTAGTACGTACTCGGGCTCGTATTTGCAAAATGCATGCTCGCTTTACGCCGGCCAAACACGATTATTAGTAGTTGCCTGTCTAAATATTGGAAATTGACAATGTGCCAGCCAGCGCTGCTTAAATGGTTTATAGATGTGCACGACGACGAGGCCGGGCATCCGAAAGGATGCTCACATCAAGGATGCAGAGCAAACAGCACGGATTGCTGGCAAGGAAGAAGGAAGCTTCTCGGTTGCAGATGTGGGCGGGGTTTGTTAACGGGATTTGTAATTAAATTGGTAGTTGCACAAAGCCCTTACTTGGATTTCAAATAAGGTTTCTGGATTCTGCATTTGAATTTAACAATTTGATTTATGCTTAGGCTTTTCGGTATTACTTGGGATAATTTACAAGGAGTTAGGGAAGGAATTTAAGATCTACAAAGAAGTATTTCTCTAACAAATATTTTATATTAAGGTATACATTTGTCGGCTTGCCATATTAGTAATACATTTTAAATGTAACTTTTTTATTTGCTAATATGAGACTGTATAATTTAAAAGCTGAACAATAAATATGCCTGTTTCTGAAATTCCCAAAGGATTTTGCAAAGTAAAACCTAATACTCCATAAGTTAAATTGATTAGCGATTGATATAATTATTATTAATAAACTATACTCATTCCATAGGATTTATTTACTACATATATTCTTAGTTTCCTCTGAGCACGAATTATTTAATATTTTATCAAGGCCTGACAAAGACCTTCTGGCCAAATCTAATTAGCGGTATAAATTATGCCTATATTGTTATGAATTCTCAAAGGATGCTTTATAGAAAGGGTTCATCAGAATATTTTCTATCCCCCGAGGTTAATATTTATTTAAGGCTTTCTATTTGCTGATCCCTTACCTAAAATAAGGCAATATTTCCACATATTCCAAGCTGCCCAGTGGCTACATGTAATCAGCCTGATCCCAAATCCCTGTAAATCCTGTAAATTATACAAGTCATAGGCTTAAAGCCTGGAAAAGGAGCAGCGGCAGTCGCGCTTGCCTGGCAAATATCCTTGATATCATTTAGTCAACTGGAAAAAATTCAATCAGCATACTTGGCAAATATTCAACAACGCTCTGGCGCTGCTCCTGGCTCGGGCTCTGCCTCTGGGTGAGGACAAGGATGAGGCTGGCAGAGGATGTTGGATGTCGATGCCGATGACGATTGTTTGACATCCCAAAGGGGGTGGTGGTACACGGCGGGTGGGGTTGCATAAATCAACAGCAAATAAATGCTGATACGCTGAAAGTTCGTCTTGGGATGCTTTCAGCTGAAACAAAAAAACACTCGAAGCGGAAACGGAACGAACAAAAAAGAGGAGCAAAATTCGCATTCGATAATTGAATTTTCCGTGGCGTGGAGAATAGGAATAAGGAAAAATGTCCAAAAGAAAAGCACAGAGGGGGCGTGGACTCCGAGGGTGGTGTGGCCGAAGGACCCAGCAGCAGCAGCGTGTCCAGCGATGCATGCGTCGCACGTAGCCCGGAGGAGCAGCCAGCCGAAGGAGGGAGGAATCAAAGGAGCAGTAGCTGGAGGATGGGAGCAGCAGGGCGCTGGGAGCTCCAAGCTGCTCCCATATTATGTGCACAATAAATAGACGTGATCAGCATGAACAAGGTGAGGGAGCAGCTCGCTGTCGCTGTCCTACTGGTCCTGCTTTTTGCGTCCTTTTCCTCGGGAGCTGTCCTTGCGCTTGGCTGAGCGGCCACATCGCTGGCTGCATGCTGACAAGTAAAACACTAAGGAAAAATGCTCTTAAAAAAAATTAAGGAAATAACTTACTAGTTTCTTAAAAAGCTGCTCATTATGTATGCGACATTTCTGACAAAAAAAAAATTAAAAGAAATATTTTTAAATATTAAATATAATTTAATTTAAGCATTTATATTTTTCTACCTTTTCTAAGCGTTCTTTCATGAGAATTTAAAGCCCTTGCTTTTTGGCAAAGTGCAGGAACTTGGAGCGCCGAAATCCCCGAGCGGAAAACGGAGAAAGAAGCTGGCAGGACAAGGATTTTGGCACTGAAGGAGCCCCGGCGAAGGAAGCACTTGAGAGGATGTTGACTGAGTTTTTCCTCAGCTTCTTTTTGCCGAACGGTTTCCGGCTTTTGTTGCACGAAAAGTGCTCGACGGCGTCTTTTGTCCCTGCGCTCGTCTTCGTGAGTGTGCGTCTCTCTCTCCCCGTCAATGTCTGTGTGAGCCCTCCGAGGGTTTGGCTAAGTATGCCACCCCCACTGTCTTCCTGTTCCCCTTCCCTTTTACCCCGAAAGATGTTGAAACTTTCGAAAAACAAGGCGCCGCTAAACTTTTTTTATGCTAACTTACTTTGTAGTTTCTTCTTATTTGCAACTTTGATTTTTGTTTATTTTCGCTTGCAGGGAGCCACCCCCGCAGAGCGAGAGGAAAAAAAGTCGAAGAGCTCCAAGGGTGGCTCGGATACGCAACCCCCAGAAAGAGAGGGGCTGTGGCCGGGCAAAAGAGACGGCAAGAAAATGGCGGCAAGCAGCTTCAAGTAGCAGGAAAATTTCTTGACACGGAAAATTTCCTTGGACTTTGGTTTTCATCGCATTTTCCTCTGCTCTTTTCGTGCCATTTTTCCTTCTCTTCCGTTCACTTTAAAATGCGCCATTTTCTTGTTTGCTGACCCAGGCCTAGCCTCGTCTCCCCCGATATTCCAAGCGGAAGTTTTATGAATTTTTTACAAAGCAGCCAAGTTTTTTCCCCTTGGGTTTCTCCTTTTTTTTTTTTTTGCTGGAAAATTTCTATCTTGCTGTGGAATCACTGCAGTGTGAATAATGACAAAAAGCAGAGGAAATTGTAGCTGTTGCTGCTGCTGCTGCTGCGTCAGGAAATATTCATAAAAAAAAAGAAAATCATTAAGAAAAGTCTCGTTCAAAGGGCAGCTAAGAAATGCGGCTCTCGAGGAAAGAACTTGATGGTTCGCCATGCGGGTTGGCTACAAAATTTCAAACATTTCACTTCAGTTTTGGACAATTAAAATAAACTGAAAACGTAAGAGAATAATGGTGTCAACCCTTTTTTTTATAATGCTTGGTTGTTGGGTGAAATTAACATCACCTAATGAAGTTATTAGGGCCGTCAATGAAGGTCAACGAATTGACATTTAATTAAGTGCGAGCAACCCGCACTCCAGAAATGATCTTTTAATTGTGGAGCACCTAATTTCGACTTCAATCATCATTTTCTTCTTATAGAGTCGGATATTTTTTGAGGACTGCCAATTGACAGAGCGTGAAGCGGAAAGTGTTTCCATGTGTCATTAGGGAATGTCATTTGTTTGCTAGATTTTAAGGGTGTTAGAACAAGTCATTAAAAGAGAGACACTTTTAAAATCTAGTATTAAGCCATACTAGTTTTTAAAATACAAAGATCGAGACATCTTTTACAGTTAAATATTACTAATAATTGTAATCAAAACCATGACTCCCATACTTGTTAGTTATCTAGCAAGCTTATGCAATTAAGAACAGAGTATAAGTCATGGCTTTAAAGTCATAAAATAATAGATATATTATCCAAGAATTAATGAATACAAACTTTCTTGGGAATTAACTAGGTTACCCGACCGAGCTAATGATTATTAAAATATTAAAACATAACTCAGGTTGATCCTAAAGTTTATGCTCTGCCCCCCTCCTGAGTGCTGCTCTATTTATAAATATTTTTATTTTTGGTTGCCTTTCTCAGGCGAATTAGCATAAATTATGCACGCCCACTTGCGAATGCAGTTCGTGCGTGTGGCCCCTTGTTCTCGCCCAGCCCCCCTTCACGCCGCCCGTGCACGTGCCATTTTCCATTTTCCACTGGCAGGTGAGGCGACGCACAATTAAGCGTCAAGTGGCAGGACCCAGGGAGGCCACTGCCGCCCCCTTAGTCTCCCAGGGGGTCGGCGCGCATCTCAAGGACTCCCGCGTAGTTTATTGAATTTTCATATTTTGTGCCTGCGACTCGCTCAACTATGTAAAGTGGATTTGGTAAGCGAATTAGGCATCTCGCTGGCTCGAAACTTTGGCCAAACAAACAACTCAGCAGCAGGGCTTGAAAAAAGGCTATACAAAATATATATATATGCCACGCCCCCATGACTTCCAAGCGCCTTCTTCTCAGCGGGGATTCTCGGCATTGAAAATAAAAAAAAGAGGGCACTAACACTGAGAAAATTAATTAAAAATAATTATGGTATTTTTATTTTAATATTACAGGAAATATTAATACACAAGCTAATCTCTTTGAGGTTTTGAATAATTTATTTATAATATCAAAATATTATGTGTATTTTAAATAAACAATTTGTTATATCTGATATTAATTCGAAAGCAAAAAAAAATATATATGTATATTGGTTGCCTAAACTAATAATAAATTGTTGAAAAGTCCTAGAAGTTAACACGAAAAATTTAAACAGATTTATTAATTTAGGAAAAATAGCAAGGCTCATAAATATAACTAAAATAAAACATTGTTACTTCAAAAGAATTATGATTTGTATCTCTAATAAATGTATTTGTCATAAATAAACTCGAAATATAAACAATCTGAAGTTGAGAGCATTTCCCCCGAGTGTAATATAATCGAATTTATTTGTCTGAGGATTTTCTTTTGCCAAAAAGTTTTTCGCAAAGCTGGCAGCGGTTTTCAGTTTTGAGTTCATCCATCCCTCCACCCATCCCATCCCGCTGGAAACCTCAGCTCGACTGAACTCAACCCCTCTAACCGCATTTGCACACGCTCGTCCACACACGAGATTTGATTTGATTTTATTTTATTTCACTTTATTTTACTTTACTTTAGCAGCGTAGCCGGCATTTTCGGGATCCTGCTCAGAAGCTGTGTAAAATTAGCAGCATAAGATTGGATTATATCCTTATGGCATGGCCATGGCATGGCGCAACTTGCCTTTTCCCCTTTTTTTTTCTGGTTTTTCGGTTTGGTTCGGCTCTCGGCTGGACTTGTTCTCGGGTCGTTCTCGGAAGAGACACAGCCCTGTGATTAAATATGTCGAAGCACGTGCCACGATTAGGCGAGCGCCGTTGCGTTGAAGCGTGAGCTAGGGGTTAAGGCACGGGAGTCGTCCTGGGAGGCGACACTTTTGTTGAATTGCTAATTTGCTTAAAGTCAGCCTTTCTTTCGCCTGAGTGACGAGCGGACCGGAACTCGCTGGTGTCCTTTCGGCGAATCCCTCTGAAATGGGATTAGTCTGAAGTGGCATTGGTTTTTCGAAAGCTTCCAGAGAGAGAGAAAGATATGTTAACGGAAATAATGGAGGCATTATAGGGTTAGTCACACGATTTGCTGCAAAATCAATGGAGCAATGAGCCGACACAGTTAATTTTGGAAATGTGTAGATAAAAATAAGTTAGATTTGAGTTAGAGATAGAAATCCTTTGAAGCTTTCAGCAAAACGCGGAAATTCTTCTTGTTCTTGTAGAAAATTGCTTAATCGTGTATATAAAATAATTTAATCTTATTCTTTGACTATAATATCTTCCATTTCTTCCTTGCTAAGTACCCGAATTTTTAAAATAATTTTCTAAGGACTCTATTCCATCATCTTGGCCCTGCCATTCATCTCTCGGCTGGAAAAGACTTTTTCCCAGCTGGCAAAGTCGGCAAACCAAACGCTCTCTAATTGGAACCCCATTGGCTGGGGCTCCCTGGCTCCGTAATATAGTCGTTCTATAAAATACCCCATCCCTTCTAGCTGAGACCGGGGCCATAAAGTCAATTAATCGCCTAAAGTGCGGGATAATAATTCCCGGGGCTGGGAGAAACCAAACCGCGACAACCGCCAAAAAGCGGCCCGGCACCTCGAGAGAGACGTCTCAACTATAAATTGCCCCGAATGGGAATGGAAAAGGTATACTGGGACTGGGAATGGAACCCTCCTTATGGATGGGGATTCTTGTTTGTGTGCCTCGCGCCTCGCGCCTTTTGCTGTTTGTTTTTTGATGTTGATGAATGTCGGTGGCCGCAACTTTCCGCTGTTGTTTTAGTTGAACATACAAAAGGTCGTCGTCGTATGCGTATATATTTATTTCTGACCATTTTCTCTCTTGTTCCTCGGTTAATGTTTTCATTTTGTGGAGTTGCCTGAACGGGGCTGGATTTGGGATTGGATTGCGTGCTGGTTGATGCATGTTCCCTCACATTTTACAGATCCACTTAACCTCGTGATTGATATGTTGCAATAATTCTTATCAAACAATGACCACCGAAACCAGTGAAAAATCGAGAGCGGCGTCTTTTCCATAGATGGTAATGTTTGGGAATGGGTTTTGAAAAGATAAAGCGGGTTTTAAAAATAAAAATATTGTAACTTGAAAGAATATAAAAATATTATAGAGTTTTAAAACATTTGGTACACTTTAAGCCTAATAATTCTCAGTAAACTAGTAATTTAAAGAAAGAATTTGAATATATTAATATAACTTATCAGAATACAAGTCAATTACTAATCTAAGATATTGAATTTTATATATAAAATCCTACGATGTTTAAACATAGATATTTGCCATCTCTAGGCTATAGTATAACTCTGATCTTCCTTTAGAAACAAAACACAAATAAATAAAAAGCTTGGAGAGAATATATACCACCAAAATTCCGTGTGCACAATTCTCACTTTTGTAAACAATATTAAGAAATATTAATTTTCATTTATCATTTTGATTGAGCGATCAAATCAAAAGAGAATCGCTGCCATCTCCGGTTGTTTTCTCGTGTGATTTCTTTATTATGATAGCAGAGATTCTCTTTTAATGATCTTTCGCCGTCTTGATTTATGGATCCCAGAAAACAGAGACCGAAAACCAACCCAAACCCAGTCCCGATCTCAGCTTTAGCCGCAAGGTGTCGAAACTGCAAGTTTTCGGGGGAGGGGCTTTTTGAAACAGACAGCAGATGTATGTACATGGCCTTAGGCTTGGGAAAATAGGTGAATAGAACGCCAATCTAACGGGGTCCACTCTAATAGAGGGGACCCATCGAGGGCGTGGATCAGCGTGAAAATGTGTGTGAAAATGGGAAGATGTGAAGATCATCAAAGGTTCCCAGGCTTTATAAATACGATTTATGTAAATCCATCAACCTGGGGGGCATAGATCAAGTGGATTTGTTTAAATGAATAGTCTTTAAATTAATCTCAATTAAAACTATCTTTTATCTTTGATGTTTCCTTCAATTATTCTCATAATTTCCAGCTTAAAGTTGTTTAGTTTAAAAATTCATTGAACAAGAACTTGTTTGCATAAAGCGGTCCTTTGAATAGAAGCGTGTCCTTTGAGGCTGACCCCGCCCACGGCCTAAAAATCCACCCACTTTCCCCAAAAACTCAGCACTTCTCCCTCGAGTGCCTTCGACTCTCGACTTTTGTTCTTTTTTCCTGTTCAGCCAGGACTTAACTTAATTATACCCTGTAAATAGGCGTTCGAGTTGTGCAATCCCTTTTGGCCTTTTGTGCTTCGGGGGAGGAGTCCGAGGGGTGGGTTCCGCTGATTTCCTGTCCCGGGGTCTGTTGGGAGATCCTTTTGTAAGCCGCTTAGATCCCGAAGGGTTCCGGTTCCTCAGCCAGTTCCACAGCTCCTGGCCAGTGTAAAATGTGATGTATGCAAGCGTGCAAATTAAAATTCGGTTTCTGCGGTTCTGCCACACTTGCATAATACCCACCAGCACCCCGTGCAAACACCACCGACGCGTCGGGCAAACAATCCACACCAGAACCCGAAGCAGAACCACTCCTAAACCACACCGACACACCGCTCTCTATAATTTATTTTGACATGTTTGCCAACACATTTCAATTGATTTTATTGTTGCTGCGACTCTCGCTCTCTCCATACAAATAAAATAAAGTGAAATCAGATGAAAAGTATCACAATTATTGAAATATGAGAACTTTTGACAAGCGGCACTTGGCGAAAATTAACCAAAATATAATGTAGGAATTAAAAGAGGCTACGAAAATTAAAGTGAGCTATAAATATTTCCTTTGTATAATATTTTTTATATATTGTTAGAAATGTTCCCTAATAAAGAAAGCTGAAAAATAAGTATAGACTTAGAAAGGAACTTAATTCATATTAAGTCTTACAACAAAATAATAAAGTCTGTTTGTAGTTTCAATAAAATGTGAGGTTTCTTCATTTTTAAACATATAAACCGAATTCAATTGATTTTTAAAATAAGTTATATTATAACAGGTACTTTTATTATAAAGAGAATGGATAATTGCTTAAAAATATGACTGTTTCAGCAGGTGCCAAACTTTAACAATACTTTAGCTTTTCCTTAGCCATTTTATTTATATTTTTTTTCTTTATCCTCAGAAAAATCGGAAAAGAATTCTTAAAAATTGGTTAGTATTATTTTTTTATATATCGAATTGTTTTCTTTGAGTGCATCTATATAGTAATAATAACAAGTTGCAGTTATCGCCTCCAAATCACCCGAAAACCGCAGAGCAGACAGACTCCCTCGCTGGCAAATAGTTTTGCGGATTTGTAAATTAACAAATTGAATTAAACGCGCGACTGGGCCGCAGAATCAGTGGAAGCCCTGGCAACCCTGGCAACTGGTGCCAGCCTCCTCCCGAAGGGGGTTTTTAGTTTTATTTTCGGCTGGGTTTACGCCTATTTGCATTTATGGTGGTTCGCTTGGTTTGCCTGGTCGGTTGATTTTCTTTTTTCCCCTGTTATCTCGAAAATTATGAAAATTTCCATGTGTTTGTTATTCGATGATATAATCGCGATGATAATCGGTATGTGACATCATGTGGCAAATTGCGGCAATTGTTGTTAATGATTAGGCCGTGCAGAAATTGCAGAGATCAATGGCCTTTGATTGCGGTCACAGATATGTTTGAATTTCTGCAGGTGGCCCCGGGACTTTGCATTGATTTTTAGGGTCACCAAAAAGGGGATTTAAAGAGCCCTTTTACCCTACTTTAAAGCCTGCAAATAACTTTTCTTAAGTTAAGAGAGATTTTTTTTTCGTAAGAGGGAAAAGTTGATATTTGTGCATATTTTAAAGCAAACAATTTGCATGCAAATACACATACATGCGAAAAAAGTTTTCCTTCTGTGTTTGCCATATGGCATATGTGTCTGTGTCTGTGTGCTTTGGTTGTGTTTGTATTTGTAATGCCTCCGCCTGTGAAAATATTCGACATATTTTCCAACAACCAAAGCAAACATCAAAGGATGCTATGGAAACGAATGTGAAATGCTCTGGGAAGTCTCAATATGGAGGTTAAGATATCTTTGAGATTATGCCAAGATTTTCAAGACTAAATTATTTTTCCGGAGTTAAGGGAAAGCCCAGTCTTAAAGAAGGATGAACTCAAGTATTAAACATATAATTATTGGACTTTTACAGGCTTCGGCAGAGAGTTATAGGATCTATAAAGCATAATATAAAAATGCATTAATTATTAAAAAGCAAATTGGATAAGTTAATTTCTTGAATAAATTTTAATTCAATTATTTTTTTATATTTCATTATAAACACATTTTACACTTCTCGAAACAATAATTTATTGTAGTGCCTAAAACTTATTTTAAATAATTGAAATCCTTTACTAAAGAAAAGTTTAAGAGTTTCTTAGATATCAGAGGTCTTAGGATAAATTTCTCAATTAAATGCATAAGTATCCTTATTTTTCAAAATTATATATCATATATAATACTTTTAAAACATAGAAAAATATTTTCAAGCATTTTAAATATTTTATTGATTTCTTATATTTCATTAATATATTTTATTATTCATATATTTTAATATATCTTTTCTAGATTTTCTTTAATATTTCTGATAGCATTAAATGACAATTATTTTTAAAAGCAAAGTGTCCTTTTGTCTTCAAGTTTTAAATACATACATAAATAAATAAATAATACAACAAGGTAATTTGAAAATATTAAAGGCATTTTACTAATGCAAACATAATTTTTTAAATAAGATATCTCTCATCGTCGAGTATATATTAGTTAGTTAAATAATTAACTAAATTATCTTAGTATAAATAAAGCAAAACACCCGGAAATCCATCGACTATAGCTGGCACTTCCTGAAAAGTTTATCCGAAATACCTCTTACTCCGCCATCGGAGGAGCCCTTCTATAGCAAGCAGTAAATATGCATTTTGTTGAATTTTCCATTTCCATTTTCATTTCCCCATACCCCTCTTACCCACCATTTCCATTTGGCCAACCATTTTGCGCATTTTTATGTTGTTTATTTTTGGTAGCTTTTTAAAAAACATCAGAACTTTTCATTTACATATTCGCTTTGTAAAGAGACACACAGAGCGACAGGATGGAGGGAGCTGAGCTGGTGTCCTGTGTATCCTTCGGAGCGTTTGCTACATTTTGCCTGGTGCCGAAAAATTTGCATAAAATGCAAATGATGCCGAGCGGGGCAAGCCGGTGGGGAAAATCGTGGAGGAAGGATGAGCTACCTCGGTTACCGCTGTGGCTTTTTGTGGTCCTTTGCGATATCATATTTATTAAAAGGATTATTGGTGCTTCACTGGCATATCCTGTTAGCGCTGCTCAACGAACGAGCATTCGCCCCGCCACCCACTGGGCCACCGCAAAAAATCACCCAGCAAAAAAAGGGACGGGTCTCCGTTTTCCCATTTATGCAAATGAACAACGGCTGCCTTTTGTTTCAGGTTTCCAATCTCCTTCCCCCAAAAAAGAATCCCCAAACTCTATCGGAAAATATGCTGCTCTTCTTTTATTTATATTCCTTTGCTGGGCGCCATATTTGATTTAAAAGTTGACGCCGCCGAATCGCTTCAAAAGCCCTGTAAAAAAAGAAAAAAAAAATAATACAAATACAATTAAAATGGGCGAGTTTTTTCTTTTATAACTTCGAGGGAATTTTCAGTGAGTCTTACCCTGATTTCACACCTGGCACTTAGCACACTCGGGAAAGCCGAAAAGACGGCGCTATCTTTTGGACTTGGCGCTTTGTTATGATTGCACTCTATTTACTTGAATTTTCTCACCTCCGAACTCGGTTTACTTCTAATGAAGTCGAACGATTCGGTTGCATTTTATGGCCCAGCGAGCGCCTTCAATTGGCGGCTGGGATGTGGAATTCGAAGGATTCCTTGGGTTGAGAACGATGGGAATCGAGTTGGGTTATGATTTTATAGGGTTCTGGAGAGATGGGTCTTCAGGGGGTGATAATTGGAGAGGGGTTTCCAAAGAAGGCTTCATCTTTGGGGGTTTTAAAATTTGTAAGGATCGTAAAACATAATCAGAAGTGTGGGTTTTATAAATTAAAAAAATCAATAACTAATAAGTAGTTTTTTTCTATTATTATAAAAGGAATTTAAGCAAAATATACTAAAAATATAAGTACGTATTTTTTTTTTTTTAATATTTTCTCTTCCACATTATTTTAAAAAAAATGTAATCATTAAAAGGGGCTTAAAGTTGGCTTTATTACATTTAAATCAATAATTAACCGTCTATTTAATTCACAAAAAATCAATGAATATCTAAAATAGAAAGAGCTCATTAAAGACTTCCTTTATGATATGTGAAAAATACTATACTAAAAATATTTCTATTAATATTTTGTTACCAAAACTAAATTCCATATTTTTTTTAACTTATTTATAATATTCCATTAAACAAAACCAAATAATTAGCCCTTTCAAACACCTTAGAATTAAACTTCAAAAACAAAATCTCTTCACTCTTTAAACTCGCGCAAGGCTTACTCGCATATCCCTTAATTTAAGGCCTCCCAATTTTAAAGGCCTCCCTTCCGCCTTTTAGTATGTCAATTCAAGAGTTCGTTTCGGCATGACATATTGCAGCAAGTGGAAATTTGCTCGATTCGCAACCCCATTTGGCCCCAAGTCCTTCCCCCTTTCGGAAAAGCCAGCCCTCGCACACAGATAACACCCTTGGCCGCACACAGATAACACCCACATATGGCACTAACACCGCCAATTTGACGCCAAGTGTGTGCCTGTCTGTGTGTTTACCCCTGCCACATTTTCGCCCATTTTCCATTTCAAAACCCCCCGGAAACCCCCTTCGATGGCGATGCCCACTTGTCAGTCATTTTACGAAAATGTTAAAGTATCAAATTCATTGGAATTGCGTTGAGAATGTTTGACAGTTCATAAATGCCCGACGCTTGACTTGCATAAATATTTTGCATGGCCCCCGGAAAAGCGGCAGGAAAATGGATGGCGACAGTGGGTGGGAAAGCTGGCGGAGCTGCCATGGAGCATGTGTGTGTGGCTCTGAGCACTTGAAAAAGTTTCCAAAAATGCGAAAAGTCAAACAAACGTCCGCGCTCTTTACAGTTCTCCCCTCCGTTTTTCAGTTTTAGATACAGATACAGGCGGTGCAAGTGTGCCTGCCGCCTGCCGCCTGCCTTCCATTGTGTGTGTGTGTGTGTGTGTGTGTATGAGAGTGCGATAAATGCATTCACAAAATGGCTGAACACCGCAACGCACACCCACACACGCACACACCCGCAGAAAGAGTGACCGTTATGCAAAGTGCAATGGCTGCAGCTGCTGCACTTGCAGTCACAGCTGCACTCGGAAGAAATTCTGTATTAAATTATATTGGAATACTATCGGAAATGTAGCAACCTTTCTAAAGATAATTATCTATATTTTAAGGATATATTTAATCAACATTTTTGAGCTTTACATACAAGATTAATAAATAATAAAGTCATTTAATTAATAATTAATAAAGTCATTTTCCCAAGTAAACAAGAATCTGTCTTTTTCGATCGGCTTCATGCTTCGAAGTATATTAATTTATTTTCTCGAATTTATGTATTACTTACAATATGTTATGCCTGGTTAAAACCTCATAAATATTGGATTTGCATACATTTTACGATCCTTACTTCCTTAGATATCAAATCCAAGTTATAATAACATTTTTCTTATGTTATTACTTGTTTCTGGGAAACATATTTTCTTTATATTAAAAACAAATCATTGTTAATTATAATACTTTTCCCCAAGTGTCTTGCACCTTGCATTTGATGTTGCTGCTTTCGCAAAACTCTCGTTTGAGTTTGGCTTTGTGGCGCATTTTTGGCGTAACACAAAGTGAAACACACACACACAGAGGAGCCATGGACAGAAAACCAAAGTCAACGACAGCCACAGAAATGGCAGCTGCAACGGCAACACCAATCCCACATACCACAAGCAACTGAATCGAGAGACAGTAATTTAATCAATTTAAAAGTACAACATAAAGTGAAATTAAAGAGGTTAAAAAGGTGTAGATGATTGCTTTTAGCTGATGAACAAACATCAATTCCTACAAAGTTGCAACCTTAAGCTTTAAAACATTATTTAGGTTTATTCATATAATAAATATACATTCTATATTTTCTTCTCTTTTTCAGCTACATAGCGTTTAGAAACCCTCAAGTCACTTCACCCATTTAATACTCATCATCTCCAGCTCGTTTGTTACCAAAACCCCCTTAACATTAATCACATTTTCAAACGAGAAACGTGCTATATAAAACCTTAAATGGAACTCGCTTGACACTTTGCTCGCGTTTTATGGCCAGACTTTGGTCACAAAATAAAGAATTATTTATTTATGTTTTTTGGCCGCATAAATTGTGGAGATCATAGATCGTGGTTCCGTATATAAAAAGCACAAAAAAAACTCTACCTGCAGCACATTAAAGAGCCATTAAATTGCGGGAAGCTCTTTATTTTAATGGATCCACCGAAAAACCGAAAACCGAAATATTTTAGTAATGCCCTTAAACTAGATTCTTGTTTATAGAAAATCAATTAAAAAACTATTCCATTCGACGGGCTAATTAAAAAATGAAATTCCAAAGAATAGAGTCATTTGATGGTAAATCTCTATCGGACAAATTATAGGGTTTATTGGCTTTAACGTTTTATCTGTTTTCAAACTGTAGTTTGTGTGGAAAATTCAAAGGCGCCATAAAATTACAGCATTACGAATTTCATGATGGTTGAGCTGGGAAGTTCTACGAAAAATGCGTGAATAATTGTAATGTTTTTACTTAAAGGGGGGGGATAATGAATTCTGTTTTGTTAGAGTCGCGAATCCCACGCGAAATGCTAAAAAGAATCAAGCAAATGAGCCGAAAGCCCTCGAGCAATAACAATTCCTGCCCAGCCTTCAAGATCCCTCCTTGTTGACTTTTTCTCTCACAGGGATGGACACATAATAATTGCACAATGATTGAGTCCAAAAATTGCACAGAGAGAAAAAAGTATGCCAAATTTTTACTAGGAAATAAATATTATATTTGTATATTTTGTACAGGAATAATTAGATTTCTTCTTAGACCATCCCCTATTTCCAGTGCAGCTCCCGAATCGACTCTATAACCCCCGGGCGCTTCCCACATTATTGTGTCATTTGCCATTGTTAACTTGTTAATTTCGTTTGATTGATTTTTAATGCAACGGCACACAAATCGCCGCCTCGGACGGAGGACATATAGTTATGATTAAATCAAGTGAGACTCGCACGCGGCTTAGGTTGCCAGTGAGTTCGCAAAGGAGAACAAAGGACGAAACGCCAAGTGCAACGAGGGCAGCGAGTCAAAAGGAAGCTGCAGGCACGTGTCCTTAATCCGGTAATTACAGCGCCGTTCGTCCTGCCAACGCGTCCCGGCCGATTGTGGTTTGAATGGCCAAAGATACGGAGATAGGAAGACAAATAGATGGAATCTGGAAGATACTCGTATGTAGGCACATTCGGGGGACGACTTTCTGCTTTCCCAGGCTGCGGCGTAACAAGTTAATTTATGTTCGATCCCTGGCCCCAGATAAATGGTAACTCCACAGATTTCCCTTTTCCCATCTCGGGACAGTGTTCGGGGTATCCGATTTCGGGGCGACCTGTTGACAAGTTGCCACATCCAAATGGATGACCGCAGCCCGAAGAAAAGGGGCCATCTAATCGCCTTCGAATCGGGACGGGGCACGATGAACAGTGGTTTAAATAGTAAAATAATAATAAAAATATAAAAAAGTTGAACAAGAAGGTAAGCATTTAACAAATATATATTTTACATTTGTATACATTTTATTTTGATGTTAAGTAATGTGGGCTTGATTTTACCAAATTGAGGAAATAAGATCCACCATTAAAATCCTAACTGGATGTTTTCGCAACTTAGTGACAACGCTAAATGCATATAAACATAAGAGAATTTTCTAAAATACTTTAATATTACCTTACACCATTTAAAATGTAATAATTCTCAACCTCAAAGCTACCTGCATTTAAGGCCTTAATCCCACTGTGCATTGAAAAGAAAAGAAAATGTTAAATGCTTGTAAATCCGTATCTAGTCGCTACTAAAATGTCCACATAATAGAGTTATCACGGCGACCCCGGTCAAATCGAGCCACACTCTGCGCCGCCGAAAAAATTATAAACCCTAGAAATTTTGATTAATTGTCTCTGTTTGGGCTTGCGCTTTTAATTTTTCCCGCTCAACGCCGCCGTTGTCATCCCCCGATATTAATTCACTGTCTGCGGCTTTGGCGTTGAAGAAATTCTTTTGTGCCTGGTATTGTCCAACTAAGTCCAGCATGGAGCTACGCACGCTCACATCCACACATTTATTTAATATTAATTCAGTCGATGGCGGCACGGCGCAACAAAGTCAAATCGATTTTTTATGAAAATCTCTCTGTCTCTTATGGGCTTTTAAATGTTTAATCGTTTATGAATTTTGATAACGCAGCGCTACTAAAGCCGATGGTTTTAAAGATGAGCCCCCCCGACGCCACGACACCAGTGCGTCATTGATCCACAAAAGAAATAAGTATCTAAAGAAGCGGTTTCCAAAAACAGTCAGAGATTAACTTGGGTATGTGTAAGCCAAAACGGAATGATGGCTTAATGTGCGAAATTTGCATAGGTCAGAGTGCTGAAAATGTGCTTATTCATGGGTGGATTAAATCCTTCTTTAGTTAAAGCGCGACTTTTGTTTTATTTTATACCTCATTTTAATCTTACCATTAGTGAGCTCTTAACCCAATGAAAATATTTAATAAATATTATTTACAAGTCCCAGAGTCAAACAAATTAAACATATACGAATAGTGGTTAAGCGACAATCATTAACTTACTACTAATAAAAACGGAATTTCTTACATTAAATTTTAATGCCAAGTACGCCAAGGTTATTTCAATTTACAGCAATGAAAAACCACCCAAGATATTATAAATTTAAGACTTAACAAGCTTTTAACACAAATATATAAAGGCTAATTATAAAAAATAAACGTAAAGCATAAGTGTTTCCATCAATTTGCTGGCTAATAAACCCCAAAACTACTCGAAAAACTCTGTATTTATGAGCTGCCAGTGGCATGCACCACCCACCTTTCCAAATCAAAACCAATTCCAAGCAGGAGCCGCCGAGTAGAAGTGGCAACAATGTGGCGGCGCCTCGGCTATTCGCCATTTTTATGGCCCACCTCGACAAACAATTTTCCGGCCGAGTGCGGAAATGCGCGCATCACTCGACGGCTGGCGACGATGATGAGGATGATGATGATGACTTGGACCAGCGATCGGAGGCGGCTTAAATTCGGATTCCAGGTCCAACTTGGAGCCGGGTGCACCTTTCCAATGCCATAAAATAGGCTGTCTCCGTTGCGGTTTCGGCTCGGTTTGGGTTTTTGGTTCGGGATTCGGGTTTTGGACTATCAGCGCGATGGCATCATTGTAATAGACTCTTCACAGTGTGCATTTTTACGATGCTTACAAGCATTTCAACAAGTTTTACAGCTTTTCCACTAAAAGCCAGCCCCCGAAAAGTGGTCGGCACACAGAGATCTCCATGGCGCTACGAATGAAAATCCAAGAAAGAACTCCCCCTCCTGGAAGTTGTATCTTTCTGAGTTGCTTTATGTGCACTGGGGAAATGTCTCTGGTTTGGAAGACAGGTGAAATATTTTAGATTGGCTAAAAAACTACATAAAAATCTAGGTTATATTCTGGAACTTGAAACTTTGTGATAACATTTTTCCTTGCTTTATATTTCATATTGTTTTGAATTGATATAATGTAAAAACAAGGGTATAAAAAGATCTTTGAGAGCATAAAATAAATATATTATTTTTTATATTTTTATCATAAATAAAGAGTTAGTTTCTTCAAGTGTCCCGGCAGAAAGAAATCAATTCGAAATGAGCCATTAAACGCTGCTAAACACGCGGGCATTTTCCACCGTTTCCACCTTTTTCCACCGCTTTTCACCTATTCGTCCGGTGGCTCCATCTCCATCTCGGTATCCCTCT
Organism: Drosophila lacteicornis; assembly: GCA_008044355.1. Lineage (NCBI taxonomy): Eukaryota > Metazoa > Arthropoda > Insecta > Diptera > Drosophilidae > Drosophila > Drosophila lacteicornis. The sequence goes on from VNKF01008711.1 coordinate 49,851, forward strand.
CCGGTCCAGCCATAAATTTCCAACAAAAGAATGTAACCCGAGGCCTGAGAGTTATCCGCTGGGCAGGTTTTTCGGTCTTCGGCTTTCCCGTTCGATGGCTGGCAGTCCCGATTTCTTCTGAATAAATTAAAATTAAAATAAAAAACGTTTGTTTTTTTTTTCGCCGCCTCAAACGTGGGAAATGTGTTTATCACAAAAGTCGAGCCGGGCCGGGATACATTTTGGATCCAGTCCCGCCTATATTTTTTTTTTATTTCTCTCCTCTGTTTCACAACATTGGGGTATCATCATTTTTGTTATTTTAATTTTAACGATCTCTTAGCGTTCTCTTAAAAGTGCAATAGAGCCAAAAAGCTTGACCAATGTAATGTCAATGATGTCATAATATCGGGATCGGCATTGGGATCCTCGACAAATCGCAGGAAGCGCTGGCTGTCTACCCTCGTCGAGGCTGAGCATGTCTTGTACTTTGTCAGTTGAGCATGACCGACTGATCTAATTAGGATATTATGTCACTGGCTGAGAATGACTCTCGAAAGGAATTTGGGGAGGAAATTCAAGACTTAAAATGCAAAAAAGTGTCAGGAAAGTGAGACATATACAAGCAGAAGTGTGTCTCAATTTAAAAAAATATGTGATACATTTGGAAGTAATTTAAGGAAGCAGAATATAGATAAGTTATAGTATTAAATATTCAATAAATTATTTAATAATTTATTGTAAAGTCAAGTTAAGCCAAAGACCTTAAGGTCTCACAGACCTTACACAAGATCAATTATTTTCCCTCCTTTCGACAGCACTTATATATTTGCTTTCCCCATATCGAATTATGATCTACTTAGGAATAAATTCCCCCCAACATCTCAATAAAAACCCAGGGTATCCCCTTGAAAGTGGAATTATGTCAAAAGCTGTGGCGTTCCATTTTCAGTAGAGATCTCTTCAGAAATCTTATCGTCCCCGTTTCCGATCCTCGTGTAAATTGTCACCGGCCAACAGACACTAGCTCAATGTAATCACCTCGAAAGGGCCTCTGTCTCAATTCCCTGAAATTCCAGCTAAATACCCGCGAGTCCGATAAGATTTTTCCGCCTTACACGGAGAGGGTTCCCAGATCCCATATCCCAGCGGCAGCGGCTCCCAATCTCAATCGCCGGACCATTTCCAATTCCATTTCCATTTCGATTCCCATCTGGTGCTCACATTTGACATTTAGAGGCGAGCATATTTCTCTCAAGTCTATGCCGCATGCTCCGCCAAATTGGTATTAAATTACTCACTTTGGTGATAATCGAAATGGACACGACACGATTACGGCCGCAACACGCCGAGATCGGGGAGCTCAGGTGGGCAGGGACTGGGCAGGGACAGGGGCTTATCTCCGTGCCTGGTGGGATCCCAACTGTGAACCAGTTCTTCGGCCTGGCGAGATCATAAAGAAAGTAAAAATATTGAGACGCAGACAAGTTGAAAATGCCACCACATCACATTTTGAGCGTTTTCAAAACGATCGATTCCGGCGATAAGACAGTGGCTCCAAGGGGCTTCCACCAGCTCCAACTCGATTCCATCTGCCCCTGGGATCTCCGGATGCCACAACAACTATATTAAGGGGCTCTTGAGGGATCTGTCCAAGTAGATTTTAAATATTATTTTTATTTCAATTTAAATTGAATGTAAAATGTTAAAAATGCAGATAAATACCAGATTGAGAATGTACAAACTAACTAAATCATTATCTAAATCATATTAACATTTTCTGAAAACATTTTAGGCATATTGTTCTATTAAAAAAAATATTTATATTATTGAACATGATTTTAAGCCCCTTTATGTCCAAATCCAGGCCCAGTTCCAATTCCAACATGTGTCAAATTGGGCAACTAACTGACTAATCTCGGACATAAACAGTTGCCTTGGAACAAGTGTTATTATTTCTCTAAATGCTTGGGATCAAAACAATTCAACTGTCAAATGGAATTGGCCAGGATGGCCGACAGTCAGACAGGCACACACAGACGAAGAATCAGGGGGAAAACGGAAATCCTATTTGCATTTCAAACATTGCAATCCAGGGACTATTAAAAACAAATATTTGTGGGCACCACAACAAAACCAAAAAAGAAGAGACATTGCTTTCTTATTTAAGGGGTAGACTTGGGGATGCTCATTAATTTGAAGAATATAATATTAAACTTTAAAACTTTAAAAGTAAAAGAAATATAGAATTTAATTATGATTCTACCCTCTAACATAAATAATAACAAATAATTCAAGTTAAAGTTAAAATTATTAAAATTAAATATTCCACATCATTTCAAGTTACATTTAATCTCGTAATTATTATTAATTTTACTACAATTTAATTATTTAAACCAATGGAAATCACTTACAAACCGTATATATATGATGGTTATACAATTATTAATTTTGCGTTATTATCTTGGTAAAGTAAATAATAATAAAATAAATTTCAAGTATTACATAAATAATATACATCCTCTTTATTATCTAAAACTTAATTTTAATGTATCTTAACCTATCTTAAAAATATATTTTTGTACCAAATTTGTTTACCAATTTCTAAACCCGATATACCCTCCGCTCTATGATGGATATCAAAAAAGGATCAAGGCGCGAACACAAAGTGAACATATGTATTAGACGGTGGCAAGGACACCCCTTTTGGCTGCCTAATCCTCTGGCAAATGGTACCCTCATTCCCCTGCACCCTGGAATTCCGCTCCTTTTTCGGTCCTGCCCGCACACACAGTGGACACCCGGAATGGAATCCGAGCTCGAACTATCCCTGGCAGCGTTTCCGCCTTGACAATTTGTACAATTGTCGCTCAATTTATGTGTACAAAGGGGTGGAGTGGTGTGGAGTAGGAGGCCAGGTCCAGGGGCAGGAGCAAACGAACAACTTCCGATTACAACTTCATTTGTAAATGTTTCCTTCGAACCATTTTTATCCTGGCACAAATACACAATGCCTTTTGGCACACGTTTTGCGAGGGTGCGAGTATGAGGCTGAGCACACTCGCAAAAAAATATTTAAAATCATCACTGAATGAGAAAATGCCATTGAAAATGCTTTGACTTTAATACAAATTAATAAAATATACTAATAAAATATTTATACCTTTTTAATACAAGTTTTTGCAAAGAGTGCACCTGAAACTCCCAAGTTCGAATTCAGTGGAACGCAAGTTCTCATTCACAGAAATTTTTGAATACTTCCTAAATCAAAAGTATTGCTGCTTGAACATAGAAAATTCAATACAAAAAATTTCTAGTAAGAAATGGTTTCAAATTTGTTTTTAAATATTAACTACGTATTTTTTAGAGTGCATTAAAGCAGGAATTGAGCACAACCCACATCTGTCAACTTCAATAAAGTGTCGAATGGGAGTTTTGTCGTCACCAGAAATAGTTGTCGCGATGATTTCTTTTTTATATGTTATATTATTTGTTTCTGTTACTGTTTTTATTGCCGGCTGCTGTGCAGGGACTCGAATCTAGGTGGGTGGTGCGACCTTGTGGGCGATGGGCGGTGGGTGGTGACGCAAATTAAGCCTCTGGTGTATTTGGATCCCTCAGATTTAACACGCTCTCGTCCGCCGAAGTCCTTTGAAGGCTGCTAATCACTTTAACATACATTTGCATTGCATTTACACGCATTTTGACCCTCATTAATGCGCCGCCTAATAGCCCCAGGGGCAAGTCCTTTTTCCGAGGGATATCCTTCGGTTCAAACGGTGTTAGAAGGGGTGTGGCTGTTGTGCAATATAACTTTATTATCCGCGAATATTGTTTAATAATTTTTTATCTTTTTCGGTAGTTGGTTTAATTAAGGGGAAAGGTTAAGGTGGAATTGTTTATGGTTATCAGGATTTATATGGGCTGGGAAATTATGGGATGATTCTTTTTAGATACATAAGGATTCTTTTTAATTTAGGTAAACAGTAAGTACTTCCGGCCTAAAATATTTCTCAGTTACAATAAGTCCTCGTTTTCAATCTTTATTTATTTATTTTCTTTTTTTTGCAACTTTTTTCGCCAAGTTTTCGAGGGACTTGTGAAATTTCGCGCGTTCTGCGCGTTCAAACAGAGAACTGGTTAAGGGATTCTATTATTTTCCGGGCTGAGATCTCGCCAGCAGCTGCCTTCCCGCATTCCCCGCTCGTGTCTATTATTTTCTATATATTTTCTTGGGCTGTTTTTGTTGCAATTTCTGTTTTAGATGCGGGCACCCAAAAGTGGAAAACGCTGCTGCTGAATTTCATCTTTGAATTGTTTTTTTGCGCCAAAAACTTTTGTTTACTTGGCAAATAGAGAAGACTCGAAACCCGCCCCCTCTCTCCATATATATATATATATATAAATAAAGCTATAGACAAAGTTTTATGGTGACTGCCAAAATCTAAGCGACTGTTTAGTTGCTTACCCCCCAATTTTCCCCCCATTTCCCCTTGAAGTTTTTGTTGCATAAAAGTTTTTGTTATGCTTCCTCCTCGCTGTCATCGTCGTTAAATTCCGAGTTGTTGTTTCTGCAAGTCTTTCCCTATTTTTTTACAGTCGAATTCACCGAAATTTGTCACGTTTGTTATTTTTGCGAGACGAGAGTTTCGGTTGTATTTACTCAACTGATTTTGATAACATTCGTGTAACATGGCCAGCATTTAATAGGGAGTTGTTCGAGTTGGCAAACGGAAAATAGTAACTAAAAAGGTTTGGCATTCCGAGATGTATCGAAAAATATTTAGTGCTACGAGTAATAAGAAGTAATGATAATAAAATATTTAAGAAGCAGTTAAGGTAACCGGTGATTATTTATACGAGAAGCTACAATTTATTACCTGTAATTTGTAAAAAAATAACTTCTGTAAGTTTAAATAATTAACTTTTTATTAATATTTATTTATTTTGAATATATCTAACTGAATCTGTATATATGGAATACCCATTCCTTCGACATAATTTTTATATTTAATTTAATTGTTAGTTTGCCTTTAAATATTTTAAACTAAAATAGAATACTATAAATTTATAGTTAGATGTACTTCTTATAAGCAAAAAATATAAATTTTAACTTGGCAGGCAGCTTCATATTTCTTTGAGTTTTCCCTAACAAATCCTTTCTCCAAGGGCCACGCCCTTTTCTGGCCAATGCGCCCATAAATCGCCGACATGAGCATTTTGTCCTTTATAAAGTCTAATCCGCATTTATTTTATGCTCGGCTACAAATCGTCGCTTTAATAGTGTCACCATGAGTTATTGGAGCAGATCCTCCGTAACTCGGCTCGGCTCGTCCGCCCGCTCACTTTGCATTGGGTTCGCCCTGGTCCGTGGAAGAAGCTGCCCCAACAAATAACAAAAATAAATGCATGCATTAGTTAATGTCCAGTCGTTGTCGCTGTCCCTGTCTCTGCCTTGCCACCCCGTCTCTTTCCGCGTCCCTGCAACCGTCTCTTTCCACACGGGGGCAACGGATCGCAGCAGGATGCAGTTTATAAGCGGACCGAATCGAGCATCCAGTTGCTCCGGACCTCGCTCCACTTGATCCGTACACTGGGAAAAATTTAATTAAAATCTGACAACTTAAACTTTAACTTTTCAGTATAAACATATAATTTACAAATGAATCGAATGTATGTATATTGAATAATTGTAATCATTTTATCTTGCAGCTTTTCTTGCTCTGCGTTGATTAATCATAAAAGAAATACATTTAGGAAATATTAAATATACAAATATTAAAATAATATTAAATTTAAATGCACAACTTGGTATTTATATTTTCTTCAGTGTATGGCCGTTGGTGTTGCTCTGGATGTTACTGTTTTTGTCGAAGGCGGCGGCGTCGCTTAAGCCAATTCAAAACGGTGGCCGCTGATCCGATCCCCCGGCTCGCGACCAGCTCCGATTCCAGGTGCCAGGTCCCAGCTCGTGGTTCCCGGTTCCCGGTTCCCGGCTCCCCGGCTCACGCTTCCAAAGTCTCCGGGACCAGATCCTCCACTTCGCGTATTACATTTCGCGCTCGATAAATCTCCGCTGCCTGCCGCCCCGACACATATTTCATATCAACGCAGATAGTTTCGCGAACAGTGGAACCAGAATCGTTGCTGGTTTCTAACTTAACTGAGCAAAAATTAGAAATAAACGTAGTTAATGAAATGATGTTTATATTCATTTAATTTTATAAAATATTTGATTTATAAAAAATGTCTGCAAGAATTCATGTTATTTCCAACTATTAGCCGAATCGCTTACAAGTGAAGGGACTAATTCCTACTACATTGGATAATATTTTTTAATGGCATCAGATCGCCAATTTCCCTTTTATTTTTGAAGCTGTGAGATTATTTAATAAAAATGAATTCTTTTAAATTTAAAATATCTTTGTTTCTTATGAATAAATTGTATTTTTATACCACTGTGCGTAGGAAGGTCGCGCGGTTGCGCATCATAAAGCAAATTTCATTTTGAATTATTTTCTTATATTTTCTTTACTTACTTATTGCTGCGATTCTGATTTTTTTTTCTCGGTTTTCGCTCTTGTTGTTGAGACGTATTGTGCTCGGCGGAATGAGAGTGTTCTGTGCGGCAGAAAAGGTGTTAATGATGATCATCATTGCGCTCATCATCATAAGCATTATCATTGGGGATGTATATCGGAGAAGAGAAATCGGATGTGATATATTGAATAAATATCGAACAATATATGGAATTAATATCTTATATTATTATATTCCTTGAAAAAAAGTTGAATTATTATAAATGCTTACGAAAGTGTCTAATAATAAGAATAGCTTTTCGATATTTCAGAGAAATTATAATTATTGATATACAATATGTGATGTTATGCTCGATATTAATGAATAGCAAAATATCGATATTTTTTCAGCCATCCCTAATTACCATCACCAGCATAGTTGGCAAAGAAACGAGTATTCGTGTGTCAGCTGCCCATTGATGGCGTTGAATGTACGAACCTCAGATGTTCTTAAGTAAAATTTAGGAGCTTTTCGGTGTCCTGTCGCCGCACTTTAGGTTGATTTGCTGTGGCGAGCATAATTTATTTGGATCGGGTTTGGGAGAATAGCTCGGCGGGGCGATTGCAATAACTTGGGGATTTCAATATGGTATATATATAAGCACAAGACGTCGGCATTCATGACTTGGAAATTGTCATAATTTATGAAATTAAACCATGAAAATATTTACTCATCTGCAGCACGAGTCGCTGTTGCTCATTAAAATTGCAAGTATAGGATACACCTAAAGAAAGGCACGAAATGTTATTATTATTTATAAATATTATCAGACATTTCAAAGGACAATATATTTGCTAAATTTAAAGGATTAACAATCTATTCAAGGCTTGGAACATTTTCGCGTAAATTTCTCCTATGATTTATTTGAGTTACAAGCTTAGGATTATTACTTTATTCACTCTTTAATAATATTTAAAAACAAATAAAGACTTGTTTATTAGATCTTTCTTTAGTTTAGTTACAAAAAATATTTTTACTAAATATTTAAGGGGCCAAGCTAGAAGACTAAATAAATTTGTTAAAAGCAGCAATATAGCAATGTAAAAAAATATTTATTTCATACATAATATTATTAAATGTTATGTTATTCTTTATGGCATTGAGCATATTTTAATATTTATTTTCTTTCCGTGTAAAACCGAAGTCAAAACAAATGTTGCTGTTGACAATGATGTTGCTGTTGGTGGTTTTCTGTCGCTGCTGCTGTTGCGGCCGCTGTTGCTGTTGTGGAAATGTTGCAACCACCCGAAAGTGGCTAATAAAGCAAATCTTGTTGACAATGCCCAAGGCGGCAGCAGACTGGAGAACTTTGCAGGCTCCCTTTTCGCTTCGTTCTGTTTTTGGTTAAGCTCTACATGGAAATTTCGCCAATTAACACCTTTTAGCATGTTGGCCAAAGACAACGACAGCAGCAGCAGCAGCAGGAGGCGACAACAGCAACAGCAGCATCATCGAATGCGTTAATTAAAATTATACTAAAAGCGGCAACGGCAGCAGCTGAACCCCAAGAACCAGCAACATCACAAAAAATAAGAATGAGAAATGAGAATGAGCGGCACCTCGCCGGGGCATACTGACTTTTTACTGTCGCTCAGCTATTAATATATATAAAATACGGCAAAAATACGATTAGCCAAGCTTAGCTGGGCCGCTCTCGGCAACATGTTGCTCCGGCCGGGGCGCATAGTAAATATTGACAAGCAGCAATGGCAACAGCAACAGCAACAGGAACAGCAACGGCAGCAACATCCACCGAGAGCCGCAGCAACATGAATATCGCACCTTGTAAACTCATTTGCGCGTACGTGTTGAAACAAATGTTTGCGGGGGGTAAAAGAAATAAAAAATAAATAAAAAAGTTGCCATCCAGCAGCCCAAAAACAACAGGAACTGCAAAAGCAGGGACTGCAGTTCGAGAATGTTGCGTGATTGCTGCGTGTGCCATCACGAAAATATTCTAAATATATTTTAAGAAAAATATGCTAGGAATTTAGGGGTTTCCAATATATATCATATTTTAAACTAGGCAATATATGTATTTAAGCTTACTATTAAAATAATACTCATTTTCGAATTACAAAATAAAAGACCATATATGCTTTTCCCCAAAGCTCATTAGCATTCAACGCTTGCAAGACCTTGAACCAATATTAAACTCATCAAACAAGTATGCCTTAGCGAGTGATTTAACGGATTTTTATTACGAAACCAATCCGAAGAGACCAATCTTAAAAGTAACTTCCTAAAGTACTAGTCACGCCCTCATCCTTAACCGCATAAAAACAACGGCGCGCCATCCCGTCAGCAACAAATGTTGCATTGGCAATTGCCATAAGTCAGACACAGCAGCAACTGCAACTGGCGCAGCAGTTACTGCAGAGCAGTAGCAACATGGCCACGCCACAGGAGTGAATTTCATTGCATGCAGTTTATGTGCGGCCTAATGGGGCTGTTGTTGCTGTGTTGCAGTTGCTGCTGCCGCTGCTGCTGCGCCAGTTGCAGTTCCTCCTGCTGCTACTTTTGCTGATGGGAAGCCACCAGCAACACGTTCATCTTCATCAGGGCCAGCAACGCGGCCTCCTTTCCATATGGCCAAGCTGCCTCCTTTATTGATACCAAAGGGAACTGGATTAAAGTAAAAGATAAACAATAAAGGGGAAGCAAGACAAATAACTAACTTATTTGAAAGGTATTATTATGCAAGTGAAATAAAATCAATATTCCTAATTTAGACATTTTTTACTTCAGTAATCTAATTAATCTTATTAATTTAGAACCATTTTTATATACAAATATACATATATAATTCTAAAAAGAAATTATTTAAACAAAGGTTACGACTCAAACAAATTGGTTGCATATTTTTTAGATGCTGCAATCCGGCTATATCTTAGGGAGAAGCTAATATCTCATTTGCGTTCGAAATACTTTCCTTGAAGTTTTAAACCTATATAGAAATTATAAATACAAAAAGCTAATAATGAAACTAGTAACATAATTAATTTGATTTAATGTATAAATACCCTTGAACTCCTTAACTTCCGGATATGAGTAAATAAGACGGACTGAACTGTTTCACTTGGCGTTTGTCAGATTTTTTTTCGGCACCATGACACCAGCAGAGCAGCCCACAAAAAGGAGCCTTTTTTTGCCCCCTCTTAACCCCTGTCCACCCCTCGCCTTTATGCAAATTCGCTGCTGCTGATGCTGATGCTGCTGCGTGTCAATGCAAACTTTGCTGACTTGCATGCGAATGTTGCTTGCACAAACATTGAGGTTGAGGTGTACTGCCAAAGTTGTCGTCATAGGAGGACGTTGCAGCAAAGGAGTCGCCAGTCGCTGGACTTGTCTTTGCCGCTGATGCACAGTAACAAAAATTAAGGTAATTCTTGATTAAAATTAAAGGGTTAATTTAAAAAAATAAACAAAAGAGCCAGGGAAATAATTCGGTAATTTTTCTCTATTTTACAAAACTCTTTTAACATGATTCTGACCATAACTTATTCAAAAATAAATTTAAAAAGTTCATGCAAGAACTTCACATAAATACCTTTAATTTTGTTTATCATTTTGGCTGATTTTTGTCAGTGTACTGCTGCTGGTGCTGGTGCTGCTGTTTGTGTTGCAGCTCCAGGAGCAACCACCGCCTGGCTTGTTGGCCCGGCGACCACAGCTGGGTGTCCTGTGCGCGCACAGTCGAGTCGAGTTAAGCAAACTCGGTGGTGGCCACCGGACAGGACAGGGCTGGGCAGGACAGGCGAAGGCACAGGGCAGGGGATTCAGGGATTCGCATTTACTCGCCTCCGTCGCGCCAATGGCAATTGGAGGGGACTTGGCCTCGGAATCACCCAAACGATTGAACAGGAGCTCCTTGCATATCAGTGATGGGTATTTAATAAAATAGCTAAAAGCTAAAGTTAAACAAATAATTCTTTTTTGAGTTTAAAGTAAGATATTACAATTAAATAAAATTTAAATAAAAAAGGCTACAAGGCAGAAATCCTAAAATACAAAAGAAATTATAGAAATTTGAATATATTTTGTGCCATTGCTTCAAGTAACATTACTTAATACCTAAAAAATATTTAGGTGTTCTTAAAAATATAAATAAGAGTTTTGCTTATAAGATTTAGCCTTTCATTGATTTTATAAATATATAGGTATAGAATATTTTCCTATTAAAATATTTTGTAATATTTAATTTGCGAATTAAACCACATTTTTTTTCCTTCGGATTAATTTTATTTAGGAAATCAAAGTAAAATTAACCTTTTCTTTTGGCTAAAAATGCACCAAAAAGCCAACTCAAAAATGCGTAAGTTGTCGATGCCTCAAGCCCCGCTCTCCACCCTCATGCATCCAGCCAGTTGGTGTTACATTTTTACGTGCTCCAACGCCCAATGATGATGGTACACACAGCGATGGATGCTGGGATGCCGAAGGAGTAGGAGAAGGAGAACAGGAGGAGGAGGAGGAGGAGAAGGAGTTGACCACCGGCCAACGCCTACGCAGGCAGTCAGATTCGGATGCGGATTCCGATTCGGATTCAAAAAGAGTCAGGCAGTTGGCGGGCAACGCAGCATGATGAATGTCCCATTCCCATTCCCGGGCTCCTAGGTGAGCAGCGTTCTTCGTACGTGCCTGAATTTAGAGGCAGAGGTGGGGCTTAAAAGGGGGTTCTATTTAAGCAGGAATTTATTTCAAATCACTTGATAAATTCACCTATTTAAATTGAATATATCATAGCTTTTTTAACTATTTATTTTGGTAGTAACTTTTTCTCCCTTTTCAGGTAAGACGCCTCTGACTGGAGGCAATAGAACGTGTGCCAGCGGGTTCGGGCTCGTGTTCTTTGGCATGGGGATTGTGGGGACTGTGAGGATTTTGGCACAAGATTTCTGCGCCCCCCAAAATCAATTAAAATGCCAAGCGGCATGAGTCACACGCACCGGGGCCTCGACACCCATCAGGCTGTCGCTGAGGTTGGTCCCGTGGCCGTGTTGAAAGGAGCGGCGGCGGGCTGCCCTTTTGTCCGTACACCCGAGAGGAGAAGACCTCCTCGATGGATCATCTGGCGATGATGGAGCTTCAGAGGCGATGATGGGCCAATGGCCAGGAATTACAATGCTTATTGCATCTGGCCGACTGGACATTTGCATACCCAATCACCGAATGGCAGGCATCCTCCGACCAATTCTCCACTCTTGACCCCGTTTTCAATGGACTCTGGCACGTTCTGTAATCGATCATCAGTGCCTAAAGTGGCCACAAGACTCAGAAAAACTTCGGTTTCTTGTCCGATGACTGGAGACTGAAGACTGAAGACTGAAGACCGGAGACTGAGGGCCGCCTCTCATCAAAGTCCAACAAAGCGCATACCACAGATATCAATTAATTTCAGCGGGCCGAGCGTGGATGTGAAAAGGCCAACAAAATCGTAATAAGTCAATGCCTTTGATGGGTGCAGAGAGAAAAAATTAATTATGAATTTTTGATGAAGCAAAAGAAATATTTTAAGAAAGAAATTTGAGATATAATTTGATTACTACATTATATTATTGTACTAAGCTTTTGATCATACAATATATTATTTATTTTAATGATATTTAATTAATTTCTCTCTGTGCACCAACAAAGATCTCAGTTCCACGACTTTAAACCTTTTTTTTCAGCCCGCGTCTATTGATAAACACAAATAATTTTGTAGCAGGATGGGATATGGATATGAATATGGATATGGATCCACCTCGGCCAGTCACAATCATCATCAATCGGTTAAGAAAATATTTAACAAGTGTTTGAATGATTTTGAAAAATGATGTGCGGTGCAGCATGTGCAACAGGCGCGATTTAAGCTCTCCTCGATCTGCGAGAACCTCGATCTGCGATCTGCGATCTGCGGTCCTTCTTCTCAGCTTTAGTCGTCTACAAATTATTGCACGCGATCGCTCATTTCCAGCAGAAATAACACAAACACGGCAGCAACATGGAGTGGCACCGCAGCAACATCAGCACAACAGGAACATGGGATCGGGATGGGGATCGGGATGGGGATCGGACTGGGGATCGGGCTGGGGATCGGGCTGGGGATCGGGCTGGGGATCGTGTTGGGGAAGTCGAGTTGCCAGCTCCCAATCTTGAGTCGAAGGCGATGTAGATATAGCAAATAAGATATGGCTGGGGCATGTCATGAGGCCCGCGACTGTGAAAACATCTCAATGGCAAAAGTATCACATCATTCATAATTCCATTGCCGCAGAAGGAGGGGAACTCGAACTCCAGCCCCGACTCCAACTCCAGCTCGGATTGAGTTGTTGTAGCTGGCCACGAAAATCTCTCGCTTCAAGTGTTGAATGTTTGCTCAAATAACAACAAGCACGGATCGAGAGAGATATCTCCAGGGGATCGGGGTTAGGGAATCTCGGATCTGGGATCTCGGAGATCTCCCCGATCTCGGTGAAATTTGACAAATGAACCGGGCAGCCCAAAAAATAAACACACACAAAATACCGTGTATACTGTTGTGTATCGTGTGTGTGTGTGATAGCAACCGTGGCCCGGAGTGATCATTATTAATGATGACGATTTGTTGATATTTTTGTAACGTGCTATGGAAAGCCCTTTTTTTCGTCTGCAATGCGATCGCACAATTATAGAGCAACAACAGGAATTACAAACAAGTGCAGGGTCCCAGTCCCAGTCACTCGCAGTCTCATCGAATGCCAAGTCATGCCCACCCATCGCAAACCAAAATCTACACAGGAAAAAATATGGAATAAATTCACCTAATCCTGTACGAAATCGTTGAAAATTTAATTCAGAATAGTCTTTAAATGCTAAGATTATGATGTTCAGGTTCAGGTTCAAAAAATCTTTCTCAAGATAGATTAAGTATATCAAAATCTATCTTGAGAAAGATTTTTTATTGTTGTATAATTATATTTTATTATTTAATCATATAAGTAATATTTCCTATTAACTTTACTTCCATTTCTAGGGCAACAATTCCATTAACTTGGAATCGAACCGGCCTCTTACCATCGGTCCACGGAGGCGATTCAAACAAAATTATTTAATTATTAAGTTAAATATACAATTAAATAATTAATTCACATTAACATTTACGTGGGCTGCTACATATATTTCTGGCCTAATAATGAAAATACGAATATATATTAAGGAAAATAGTTTTATTGTTTTTCAAAATATTCTCCATCAAGATTTACACACTTTTGCATGCGCTCAAACCAATTTTCGAAGCAGTTTTTCCACTCTGATTGACACACCTCAAAAACATGGTTTTTGAATGCTTCAACAGCATCTTCTGGCGACGAAAATCGTTGACCACGCATTTTCTTCTTGATGTGAGGGAATAAAAAGAAGTCATTTGGTGCCAAGTCAGGACTGTACGGCGGATGACCCATCAATTCGACGTTTTGGCCAGTCA
>VNKF01008716.1:0-11373 GCA_008044355.1 Drosophila lacteicornis
TCAAATGAGCAATGGGAAATTTAGTTGGTTACAAACAAATCCGATACTGTTATCAAATTTTCTTCCGAGTAAAAACCGGAACATACTTAAATATTTTTTTAGCTGCTGATGCTTTTCCTTAGTTTTTTCCCCTAGATGTAGACACCCTCTTCTTAAACGAAACTCTCACTGCTATTAGCCATTTTGTCATTTAATTTGCAAAATTTAAATAGATTTTCATCAAAGCATCCCACTGTACACTTAACAGCACTGTTGTGCGGCGGCAAATGGCAGCATTACATTGACAGGGAGTCTGGGTTAAAAATCGGCGTTTATAATGTTAATAAATTACATTAAAAGATAAAATAGATTTAAGTATATATTTTTCTTTCTATTTGGAAAAGGCAGTAAAAGATTTCACAACAAATTTTCACTAAGAAAAAACTTCAAACCACAATTAAATAATGTGGTTTTTCATGTGTAGAGTTATTTTTAAATATAACCATTAGTTTATATATTTAACAAACCTTTTTTGATTTGTAACGGTGCATCGCGAACGCTACAAAATTTTCAATAAGCTTCTTACGTCAAGTTTGCCTATGATATATTAATATTACCTTGGAAAACCACTCATTTTCTTTTTAGGAGATTTTAATCCAGAGATTTGTAGCTAAAAGTAACAAAATGTTGTTTATTTTTCGTTTTTAGGCCGATTATTACATGAAAATACTAAGATATGCTATGTAACCATTTGAAGTTTCTTTATAAATATACAAAAAAAAAATAGGACGGTGACAAACATTTTAGTTTTCGGTCCTGGTTGACCATTTGGCAGAAATGCCCGTATGCAAATCTCCATTTAGACGCATTTCTGAGAGACTTTCTAGTATTTCTTTCCGTGTAAGTCTTAATTGCACCACCACCACAAACGCACTACTCTCCTCTTAACGTTGATTTTGTCATCAACATCTCGTAACACACACAATACAGTGAATACATAAATGCACAGAACTCGCAGTACATAAAGGTACATAAAGATTGGTTCGTCCACATGCCTACTTGCACCACCCACCTGAAATGCCCATAGTACATTCCCGTCCATTCTTCGTCCTTCTCCTTTCGCCTCCCACTGCCCCCCAGCCACCTTTTTGCGCCTCCTCTGCTCGCTGGCGTTCACAGTGCGCTCTCGCTTCAGTGTACACTGGGTGCATATTAAACTGCTTATTCCCAATAACATAAACTTAAACTTTTTGAAGTTTCTCTATGTCGAATTGAGATGCTTAGTTCTCAGAAGAATCAGTGCAGTCAAATTGTAATTTTATGGGTAAATCTACATTCTTTTTACCAAAGGTATACAAACTACACAAACTTATAGCTGAAAGTGATTGCTGATTTCGGGCGCGCACTGTAGCCATATTTTTGGGTGGGTGGCTCGATTCTCTTCGGATTTGCCACGTCCCCCTCTTCCCTGTGTGTGTGCCTGCGTGTGTAATGGAATGAAAGTACAAATAAAAGAACAGCTGATAAGCAACGACGTCAGCGACAGAAGAATTTCGGGGAGCAATGAGAGAGAGAGAGAGAGAGAGAGAGGAGCAGAAGAAATGGTAATCGAGCGACGATAGCAAAATTTCGCCCACCAATATAAAAGGTGCGCCAAGTAAACATTTATTTTAGCCCCGAAAAGAAAACCAGATTTTTATATGATAAAAAGGCCATGGCAAAAATAATTAAATCTAATTGTAAGAACAGCGCGTAAACAAATGCATAATTATTCAACATAGAAAAGAAACCCATCTTTGAAAGTTAAAAAATTAAATACAGATTAACCAATTTTACCTACTCAAGTTCAACAGTTTAATGCAGACTGAAAGCCAAAAATATTTAAACTGAAACAAACATGTTTCATAACCATATACCAAGATTTTAAACAATTAGTAATGAAAATACTGGACTAGTTTTCTTACAAATATTTCTTAAGGTTTAATGTGATTGACTATAAACAATTTAAGTATTTTTGTCATGGATTTGACCACTTTTTTAATATTCGGACCCCATTTGAACCTTGAATTGTCAATGTATTCTAAGTTAAAAAGGTAACAAAGTAGCCAGACCTGAACAATTCGCAATTTATATTTGTACTGATAGAATCTAAACTATTATATTAATTATATTTTTTTATTGTTAAAAAAAATTAAACAATATAATATAATATTATATGGGCATTTCCCAGCATCGCGAACACGCGGTCGTACGCTTTCGGGCTATAAAACTACCCTTAAAAATAATTTTTTTCTTTGTCTTTTTTTATATTTTTAAGTACACCTATTAGCTCTACTCTTGGAGCAAAAGGTAGCCTCGGTGGATTTCAGCATTTTTTTTAATTGCCAAAAAACATGACCTCGCGAACACACAAAAAACGGAATTTGAAAGGAATAGTCAAATAATAAAAATTGCGTTTTTTAAAGGGATAATGTAGCTTCCATTTAAGATCTCACGTTCCAAATTTAACACACTAAAAGTATTTTAAAATAATTAATAAAAAAGGCAATCTCGCGAACACACATCGGGAACACAAACTTTTTCCGTAATGTTTTTACCTCAAGTTTTCGTATGAATAACTTTATATTTTCTTGAAAAACAACTTTTGTTGTAATTAATAGATATTGAAGAGAGGATTTGGTAGAAAAAGTGCCAACATTTCGCATGTTTTCGATGCGAAAAATTAAATATGAAAATGCCTTTAAAAATACCAAAAAATACCGAAATTTAAGTTTTCTCAGTTTTCTGGCCGATTTTTACTTGAAAACACTAAGATTGCTATGTAACGATTGTATTATTACATTTTTTATTTAAATTTGAAGTTTTATTATATATATACACACAAAAATACGATGTTAATGAGCATTTTAGTTTTCGGACCCCGTGGACCTTCCGTGGGAAATGCCCATATACAAAATAAATTAACTTAAATATGCTCATTCTGTGCATTTAATATTAAAATGGAACATATGTTCGTTGTTTTTAAAAAATCAGATTAAAACCTAATATATGGTCCTCTATTTTAATTATAACAATAAATATAAATTTTATTACATTGGTCTGCAAGGGTATTTATTCTTGGGCTGGCCAAAGTCTTCTTCCTTTCTTGTTTTGAAATACTTTTGATTTTCCACTGTGCCTGTCACTTGTTCCTAAATGATATTAACATTTCGCTGTTAGTATCAGTCGGACTCTCTCCTCTTCGCTCTGTTAACTCTAGGTGGCTGCGATTTCTGGGCGCCTCATACAAGCATTTAAAAATTGTTTTACTCAATTGGCACGCAATCCAATGCGAATTGCTGGCCAAATATAGGTCCAGTCCCCACATCCACAGGTCTCGTACACCCGTACACCCGGGTTTCTTCGATGCCCAGTCATAAATCCACCGATTCCGCTGGGATGTACCTACATAGCTCTGCACTTATTACACATCTCGCATGTGGCGTAACATTTAATTGGCCGCCTGTCAACAGCGACGTCGCTCTTGTGTCGGCAGCGGATAACAGCGGGTAAACAGTGAGCGAAAAGCTAAAAAAAAAAAAAAAATGAGACAATAACAGCAACAGCAGCCGGCGAGTGCTTCCGCATGTTATCAACAGTGACGTTTCGCCGTCGCTCTCTTCTCATTGCTCTCGCTCTCTCTCTGCGGGACTTGTTTTCTCCCTCCCTCCCGCGATATGTTAATGTGGTCGTAGGTCGGTCGCCAATGTTTGCTCTGCCGGCGCACCGTTGCTCTGGAATGTTAAGTTTGCATTTTTTTACGTTCAATTATTTTCGGAACAAAAAGCGCAACCTTAATAAATAAGGAGATGGTTTGAATATTATTTGCTTTAGTAATTCTTAGTAATACAAAAATATCAGAATATGAAATCAATTAAAATAAATGAAAATAATTAAATTATGAATAATTAAATATATTTTAACAAAATGTTTCAGTTAATGTTACAAAAATGTATTTAAATTAATTGCTTTCACTTAGAACTCCCAACGGAGTCTAGCTGCAAACTAGAAAGGTAGAAATTCCAGTTTCTATAGTATTGTTATAGAATTTTTATAATTTATGTAGGCGGCAATGACCGTTGCAAACTTTTAATACCAACTTATATGCGTGCAACCAACTTCCGTTGTAAAAATGTCCCTTCCCTAATTTAATCTGCACTTTTTGGATCAAATACCCCACTGTACACACTTAATCTGTATGTCTATCTCTCTTTCTCCTTGTGGCTTTTTGTTTGTTGCCACACATTCAAATGTTTGTGGTTAATCGGTGTATTATAGCTATTATTCAGCGTTAATAATGGGAGTTAGTGCAAAACGAATTTATTGCCATTAAACCTTATTGTATTTGATGGACAGCTGCAGAATATTTAAAAATAAACAAATTAAATATGTAACTTATTCAAATAATTATATAATAAGTTAGAAAATAAAAATCTAACACATTTCAGGTGCTTAAGTCTTTTCCATAAAATCAACCATATATGGAGACCAACAATTATTAACCTAGACAAGAAATGTTTACAATGTAATTTGTAAATAAAGCAACCCCATCGAAAAACATAGCTATTCTATAGCTTTTTATACCCGGTATCCATAGGGTACAAGGGTATTATAAGTTAGTGTCAACCGAGAATGTATGTAACAGGCAGAAGGAGAAATCTCCGTGGTCAGTGTGACCAACCGAGTTGATTTAGCCATGTCCGTCTGTCCGTCCGTCCGTGTAAAACAACAGATCTCAGAGACTATAAGAGCTAGAGTTACCAAATTTGATGACAACATTGGAATCTGTTGCACGCAGATCAAGTTTGTTTAAAAATTTGGCCACGCCCACTTCCACCCCCGAAGATCATAAAAAACGTTATTTAAGCTTTAGTCGTAATTTTCGGCTTACAGTAAAAAGATAAACTAAATCGGTATGCATTGGTGGATGTGTTCTGAAGATTTAAGTAAAATCTGATAATAAACATCGAAGTTATTGAACGATAAAGTTTCTGTGTATGCTTCTTCTTCCTCTATGTTGTCGGCGCACGTGCATGTTGCTCAACATGGCCCTAGCAACATTTGTCTTGTTTGGGTGTTGCTTAACATGTTCTTAGCAGCATTTGTCTCTTTTGACTGTTGCCCATGTACATGTACTATTAAACTTCATCCACAATGCTTTGGGTACCGGGTATCTCATAGTCGGGCACACTCGACTGTAGCTTTCCTACTTGTTACATTAATAGCAGTTCAATGTTCAGTTCGTTTGACACTTAGGCATCGAATTGAAATTATTGAGTTGCAAAATTTATTTAAAAAAATGTTTATCAATGCGTAATGATAAATTTCAAACTACAACAAGAATTAATGCTACAGAAATGATAACATTTATGTGACTTTTATTATATTTTCCAATACTGTAAATAAATACAGAAATTTATAATGCAAAAGTTTACAAAATACAACAATTTTTCCATGAATATTAAAATACTAAGTTTAGAAAATAGCAACAATAAAGTAAAAAATAAAAAATTTGCTCCATGCCCCAGCATCCATTGAATGCTGCTGCCACCGTCAACTTTGCAGTTGCCGCCGCCGCAGTCGGCGTAGACAGCGCTGGCAGCAGCAGACGAAGCTGCGTTTTTGGCGACGTTCGCCGGCAGTTGTAAACGGTTCGTTGTTGGACTTCGTTGTTCGTTGTCGTCCTTGTTTTTGCCTCCAATATTTCGCCGCAACAACAACAACAATAGGTGAAGGAGGAGGAGGAGGAGTAGTAGGAGAAAAGGAGACATAGGAAAAGAATAACGACAACAAGCAGCAGTAGCAGTAGCAGCAGCGGCAGCAGCAACAGCAGCAGCAGCAGTGCTCTGTCGGCGTCAGCAGAGGCCAGGCGAGAGAACTTGCTGAAAACGTGGAAGGAAAGCATAGAAAGAAATACATATAAAATCCAGAAAAATTCACACAAAAAGAGAGAGGGGGAGGCGGAGGCGGAGGAGATATAGGCGAAAGAGTGGAGATAGAGCGAAGCCGGAAAATCGGTTTCCCAGCCAAGGTTTTTCCACACTTCAATGGCGTTTCAGTTTCCGTTGGCGTTGCACATTCGCGGTTTGCGTCGCTGTCGCCGCTGTTGTTGTCGTCATCGTTATCGTTATCGTTATCGTTGCCGTTGCTCTCATTGTTGTTGTCATTGCCGCGACTGAGAAGGCGAAGGAGACGGATGGAGAAGGAGAGAGAGCGCTAGAAAGACAGAGGAACAGATGTGCAACCAAAATGCACTTGGCTTTCCACTTTTTTGTGCCAATTTTTTTGCAGTGCAATGTTTAAAGTGTGTGAAATGTAGAATAAACCAGCAAAAGTAACTTTCTACGTTATAAACAGAAAAAAAAAATTAGCAAAACAGCGCTCAGAAAATTAGATAAAAGAAACGCAAAAAAAAAAAAAAAAATCAAACCAAATATAGAAAGACACGAAAAACAAACAAACATAAAAGCAAAAGCACAAAGGAAAACGAAAAGCAACGCCAGTGAAAGAGCGAAAGAAAGAGGAGAGAGCGACGACGACGAGAAAGAGAGAATCCATCGAGATGCCCGTGGTAAAACAGCGGAAAATGAGCCGCTTTAAGGTTAGTCCTAAAAACCAAATCGAGGGGCCACTCTCCAAAGAAAAAAAATGAAAGAAAAATACGGAAAACCGTCCGAAAATGTTTGCAGAAAAATGGAATAGGTACCGGGGGGTTAAGAGGCTGAGAAAACGCCTAGGGAATATGTGAGCATAAAGGAGGTGTGGCAGGTCAGGCCACTAAAATGATAGTGTGTGGAAAATACACACATTTTACCTTATTTTTGTCAAAAAAAAGTCAAAAGTCCACTGTGCGCAGAAAAGGTGTCCAAAAGTATGCAATGCCATTTTTGAGGTCCCAAAAATAGTTGGTAACCCTGCTTCACTCTTAAAGTGTAACACTTTGCAGCATACTTTTGGGCGCAGTATGAATTGATTTCAAATCAACAGTCATTTCCCTGACAATTGTAATAACACCATATTTGTAAGGTTTATTTAAAAAAGCTACAAATAAATGAAAGCAAAACCATTTCTGCATCAAAACGAAATTTAATGAAGTAACAAAAACTAAAATTCAATTATATTTCCCCATTTAAAAGCTTATTAGGGTTTATAATAGTAGGTCATCACCGATTTAATAAAAATTAGTTAGTTAGTTAGTTAAAAATTGTATTTATAACCAAAGTAAAAGTTTGATTCACTGCAAAAAAAAAAACAAACACTAAAACTGCTATTATGCTAGAAGCTTAACAGAAAAAACCTAATTTCTTTTTTACCTCGCTTCCTTTTCTTCGCCTGCTTCTTCTTCTTAGTTGGCCACTTATTTCTTGGACTTACCAACAAAACAAAAAACAGCACAAAAAAAATATCAAATACAACAGAAAAAACTAGTAGTTGGAAAAAAAATATTCGCAAGTTCAATGAACTTGCCATGAAAATTATACGCCGCCAGCTTACGACGACAGAAGAAAACACAGGAGAAGCAGATGAAGAAGGGAAGTAGGCGAAGATAGAGAGACACAGCAGCGGAGGAGAAGCAAGAAGGCACAGAAAATAAAACTAGTCGCTGCATAGATTTTGCGACCTGACCTAAAATGCAAAAGGTTCTTTTTTTTCTCGCCTCAAATGACTGTTACTTAACAGTCGGACAACAGAAGCTGTAAAGACGGGAGGAAAGTGGAGAGGAAAAGAGACGGTGAAAGGGGAAAATTGAGAGGGAGCACAACATGGAAATAGAGTGAAAAGAGTGAAGAAAATTAGAAGAAAAAAAGAACAGCCAGCAACTACTCATATATTGCATATTATTTTTGAACGGAAATAAACATTAATAAAGTTTCACTACACCCAAAAAAAAATCATCATAGAACCTATACGATTGTTACATGAATTCTATACTCTTGAGTATGCAAAATTTCTTAATAAGATGCTTATCAATTTAATATTACGAAAGTATACATTTTATACTCATATTCACCAATATTTCATAATAATCACTAACGCGACAAACAGAAAAGCACTAAATTCCAGCTAACGCGCTATGTTATCGAATTTTCGATGTAGGTTCGTATAAAAATAATACTAAAAAATACACAATTGAAACTATAGAGTATAACAACTAAACTTTGGAGTATACATTTGATAGTTTGAAGTATAAGATTTATACTAAACTCGTTATACTGCTTGAGTATACTTTTAAGACAACGCGTAGAAAGGTTAAACTCTTGTTTTTTTTTTTTTTGGGTGTAAGATAAGTGTTGGATCGATTCTTAAATTCTTAAATGTCCATTTGCTTAATTCTTTGAATTATGCACATTAGTAAGTGACAAACATTTATTTACCAATAAAAATCCAATTGTATTTATTTCTGCAAATCAAAACATTACGTAAACGTAACCATAATTTCATTATTCACTCGACTTACCTTTTATTCACTCGACTAACCTTTTATTAATTCCTATTTGAATTTTTTGATATTTTTAAAGCATTTTCTACTTACCACCATGAAACCATGAATTATTTATTTACAAAAAAACAAAAGCCGTTGACAGCGCAAAAAAATCATAAAACCAATGTTTACAATTATACACACAATTAGTCAATTGTTTCTCCCTTTTTATGTCACAAACAATTATTGGTCTGTCAGAAACCAAAATGCAGTAAACTGAAAAATAAAAATTGAAGCAATAAATATGAAATTGTTTTGGTAATACCCTTGCAGAGGGCATTCTTTTTTAGGCAGAAGTTTGCAATGCCATAAAGGTGTTATTTCCGACTTTATATTCTTGATTTGTGTTAACAGCTTTTATCAAGATAGTCTCAGTTTCTGAGGTATCTGAACAGGCCAGATAGGTCGACTGTATCGTATAGCTGTCATAATATTGGTTGGGTCAAATTGCAAGCTGCAAGGGTATACAGACTTCGGCTTCCCAAAGTTAGCTTCCTTTCTTGTTACAATTTATTTATGCGCTCAACTTAACAATTATTTTATTCATTTATTATTCACTCAACTTGCTCCTTTTATGTTTACTTGGATTTGTTTTTAACATACTATTATTTAGATAGTAAAAAGAGGGAGTTTTTATTCCGAGACAACGCATCTGATAATTCATGATTTTACATAAAACTTTGTATTCATTTAGAAATCCGCCTTTCAGGCCATTTTTTTTAAAAATGTAATCAAAAAAATACAAGCGAGTAAAATTTGTTTTACGAGGTTTTCGTGGCCAAAAGTGGGAATGTATCCGAGAAAGGGATAGAGTTGGGGGTTTTTGGGGGTCTTAGGCTTTTTATGCCCACAAGGGGCGACGACGACAACTGCGGCACACTGGCGCCCCCTGGAGAACAATACATTACAGTGAACCTTTCCTAAGACGAAAGGCTTACAAAACAAAAGGTTTATCCTATCAGATATTTTTATAATATCTAAACCCTAATAAAATCTCTTTTTAAGCACTGCCAGTATTAAAATGTTTCTTTAATTTTTTTCCAACACTGTATTCCGTATTTTTCTGCCTGTTAAATACATTTTAGGTGGATGCTTAACTATAATTCTCAAGAATTTCATGTTTACATGAAAGAAGCTGCTATTTCTATGGGCTTTAAATAGCTTTAGAAATGTGTAATTTAAATCGTTTTTTTTTTATAGTCAAAGGTGAAAGCAAAGAGCGCCTAAGCTCCAGTTAATTCCGAAATAATAATTAACAGTTGGATTATAATTATGTTACTGTGTTGAGCGCTCACTGTGAATACATGCACGTGTGTATGTGTTTATTTTTTTCCGATGCTTTTCCTCGGCTTTTTTTTTTTACTTATTCTCTCTCCTTTTTTTTCCTGGCTGATACAAAAACGATACGCGGGAAGTAGGGTATTTTTTTTTCGGATGGGTGTGGGGGTGGTTGGGTGCTGAGGGGGTGGGTGGGGATGGCTCAACCGTAGGTGCCGCCATCTGTCGCTTTTTGTATGAGTTGACATCACAGCGGATATGGAATTTTTCAATATTTACAGTTGATGTCGTTGCTGTTGTTGTTAATGTATGCAACTCACACGCACACATACTGGGATACATTTTTGGGAGGGGCAAAAGCTTCAGCTTGCACCCCCTTCCCCCCTTCCCCCCCTTCAACCCTTGCCGGCCATATTCGAGCCCGCTTTTTCCACGGCCCCTTGAGAGTCGCCTCTTTTCGTGCTTATGTAAGCATTTTCAGCATGTTTCGCTTTTATATACTACTTCGGGTGGGCGTTAGCTGCAAAGGGGGGAGGGGTGGGAGGGGCTCACACGCATTGCTAAGCCCCTGGCCCCCCCCAGCCATATGACCATGCCATTCCCTATTTTTCCACTTTTCCAGCGTCAGATTTTTGTTATCCTTCTCTTTTTGCCACCGCTTCTGTTGCCCTCCTTGCTCTGTTTTCCTTTTGCTTTTGGTTATATTTTTGTAATTTATTTAACTCGCACACACACACACATGGGGGAATTGCAGTCTTCCGCCGCAAGGTGGCGCTGTGGTGGTGGTGCTGCTGGTGTCCCTTCGACAGCGAAAATGCAACAATTTGTTAGCCTTGAAGGGTTTGTGCCGTGTAAAAGCTGTTATGAAAAGCTAAAATAAAGCTACCTTTTCGTCGGGAGGAAAATCGGGAAATTTGCATATATTTTTTGTATGGGATCTTTTTTTGTTTTTATAAATCAGTTGAAGTAAGCTGAGGCGATGAGAAGAGAGTGCGTGGGGGTGGCGTGGGGCGTGGCGGCGCTATTATAATATGACCTCGTTGCACTCGGCGTGTGGCAATTATGGTAATTCATTATTTAACAGAAATTAAGTAAACGCAGTGTTGTTGCTGCAATGTACTCTATAATATTAGACTTGAATCGATGAATGTGCAATAATACGAGGCTTTTATTTACAAAATACAAAAAAAATAAAAGCAGACAATATTCTCACTTCTTAATAAAGAAAAATATACCAAAGATAGTTTCTATAATAAAATACACTGGAACCTATCCGAGATTAGTCTTAACTGAAAGCCTTAACATGAGAAAACGCGACTAAATGGAAGCAGGTTGCTGTTGCTGCTTTGTATGTACATCGCAGGAAAAGCGTGAATAAGGAAGCGAGGAAGAGATAGAAGATATGCAAAAAATTAAGCTAACTTTAAATTTGGTGTAAAAAAGGATCATTTTTTGAAAGCTTTGCTTAATATGCATCAATAACTATCAAAAACAAATAAAAAAACGAACTATCAAGAGATATCCTTGTCTATAATTTGTTATAGTCCCGATTTTTGTAGAGTTAATTGCCATAATGCTAAAATGAGAGATGAGAG
>VNKF01008719.1:0-67249 GCA_008044355.1 Drosophila lacteicornis
TTTTTTTTTTTTTAACACATATATTATTTTTACATTAATCAACCAAATTAATGGTTATAAAATGTAGGGACTAGCAATAGTAACAAAAATAACATGAGTCGAAAACTATATATTTTTCTGATTTAGCGTCTTTTCGCTTATCTTGGAATACTACACTTTATTTTATTTTTTTTGTCTTAAAAACATCAACTTTCTATAATTTTTTTCCCGGAGCTCACGCGAAACACGTCCGCTCTCTTCGGCCAAACTTTTGCCGTCTTTGAAGCCTTCTTCTGGTCCTCGGTGTTGCCAATGAAGCAGCTAGTTGGTTCGCATGGACTCGAAGTCGTTCATTATACCGACTTGAGTGTCGATTAATTTGCTCCCTCACGGTGGGGATGTGAAGGTCCTTTGTGATGTCCTTGTTCCTCATATACCACGGCGCATTATTGATTGTGCGCAGCGCTCGGTTTAGGATCCTTTGCATGCGCATAATGTTCGAGTCAGACGCCGTACCCCAATATCTGTCATTGAAGGGACCACTATTGCCTTGTACAGAAGAACTTTGTTCTTAGACTTAGTTGACTCCCTCCTCTAAGCATCCAATTGATTTGAAAAGATCTAAAAAGAAATAGAAGTAGAAACTCTAGTAAAACAAAAACGCAGCTTATCAGGAGTGCCAGAGAAATAGCCCACTATTTGAAAATATCACAAAATATTACACCTTGGAAGTCAATGCTATGTATATTGACTAAGGGCTTCAAAATATATCATTGCATACTTTTGGACACAGGTCATGGGTCTTACATCCATAGCGATTTCTGTGGCAACCCTGAATATGAGTAGAAAGGAGAGCTGAGTTTCTAAGTCAATTGTAAGTCCTGGTAAATATGATGTCGAATTTGACATTCAAAGTGAAAAAATGTACTTAAATGGTTTTTAATATATCATCAAAATATTTATTTAATTTCAACTTTAGTCACAAATCAAAAAAAAAGAAGAAAAAAAATGTAAAATAAGTAAGTATTTATTTTTAATGAAAATTCATTTTTCTTTCTTTTGCATTCACTCATCTACATTGGAAAAAAATTGTATTTGAATTTTTAAAAAACAAATAATACTGAAAAATGTTTTAGTTTTCAACTTTTTGGACAAATCTCACCTTTCTGAATTTCCCAGAATTCGTTTGATTTATTCCCTTGACATACCTCAATCAAGAGCTTTAATATATACCTTTACCCGGAAACCCTTCATAATTTATATAAAAACTTATTCATTTTCTACGGTCCAAACTAAAAGAAAAATAAGTTTTCTGGTGTATTTACAAGTTGATTGAATAGAAACACAAATGTGGATGTGGCTGGAACGGTTGTGCGTATATTGACAAAATAGCTTGATACGAAGACAGAGGACGATGACAAGATTAATCCAAGCATTTAACTTTATTATAGTATTTGAATTGGAAATATCTATGGTAATGCATGCATATTAGTGGCATTACTTCGACTTTTAATTAAGTGTGTGTGGGTTTAAGTTATGGTTTGTGTCTCCTGGAGATATATTAATTCAATAAGTTGATATTTTCCGACTTCGTTTCGGCCCCAGCTCTGTCATAATTTTATTTATTGGATTATAACTGTTTTTTCACATACATGTTCATAGGAAGTTGATCTACTAAACATTTTTAAAATTTTGTTGCGAGATGGAATTTTCTATAAATGTGACCCTCAAGTATTTATTAGAATTCCGTTTTCTTTTTGTGATATTTATAGGGGTAATTGTTAATGCTTACATGGACATATATTTAATTATTTATTAGGTCGTGCTTTCCCTTTCTCTGTGCAGTATTTATGGAATTATAATTGGGACTTGTTATTAGTTAATCTCGAAATAATCTAACACAGTACACACCACGTATAGAATGAAAGTTAGGTCAACATTGCTAGGGGATTGTTAATGCATCCAAATAAAAAGAACAGCTAATTCAATATTTTTGGCTACTTACACAAATAACAAGAGAGAGTAACATAGAAAAATAACTGACAAACATAACAGTGTTACACATCCAATTCCTGAAACGGAAATTAAATTGTAATCGAACTCTTTATTCGTTGCACGGGCTGTGAATTAGGTTCTATAATATGGGAGGAGTATGGACTATTCGTTTTTAATTTTTAATTGAATTTCTTGCGATCTAAGCAGACTGTTCTATGGGTGCTCTCAGGTTTTAGCAATGCAACACGTTTTTAATTAATTTTCATTTCGTTATGTATATATATATAGGTAGATATTAATATCCGAACCGAATAAAGCATTTAATAAATGTGTGTATGCGCCTCTTTATCAGAAAGTGTGTTGTAATTAATTGATTAGTTTATCGCAGGTCGGGGTCCTCGTCCGCAGCCTTCTTGATCCTCAGCAAGATGGTGGTGTACCACTGATCCAACCGCGAGATGCTGTCATAGTCCTTGACGGCCTCTGTGAATCCCTCGATGTTCTGTTCTTCGAGATGTTCGCACAACACCTGAATTCAGTGAGATTTGATACGTAAGAGAGCATTTTGTGGCGCAGATAAGGGGACCCACCTTGATGAGCTTGAACTCCCTGGAGTCCTGGAATGCTGGATACTGCTGGGCGTACTTCTCAATGGCATGCTGGGCATTCAGAAGGTCCACACTCAAATGGCAGAGAGCGGCCCTGAAGAAGTACTCCTTGGCACTGTACTTGAGCAACGAGCTCTCCAGCGATGAGGCGGCCACCTGCTCGTATATGGATATTGCTTTCTCGTAATCCTCCAACTGGGCGGCATACTGAGCCACCTTCAGCATGCACTTGTTGGCCGAACTGACCGACTCCTCGCCCTTAAAATAATCTGCTGCTTGTTCATAATGCTGTATTGACTTGGCCTTCAAATGGAGTGCAAAGGAACAAAATAATAGAAATTAATATAATTTAAATACAAAAATATATTTTTAAACGAACCAGAGTGTTGGGATCACTCTCGTACATCTCGGCGATGCTCTGGTGATGCTTCGCTGCCATCGTGAACCGTCCCATGTCCGTATAGATGTCAATGGACTTCATCAAACAATTGACGGCACTCTCCACATCCACTTTCTTGTAGCAGTTGGAGGCGTCCACGTAGCAGGTGCCCGCATCGTGACGGCTACCACCGCGGGCATGCAGGGTAGCCGCCTCGCAGAAGCATTCGCCGGCCTTTGTCCAGTTTTTGGACATCTTGAACATGTTACCAGCCCGTTGATAGCACTCGATGGCATCCTCCACCTTGTTGGAGCCCCTGAAAAGTTAAATGTTAGATTTATTTATTTAGGTTAAGGACTTGGTTTAATTTTTCATAGATTTACAACCTGAAAATATCCTAAATCTATATTCAGGAAAGGGAATTTACTTCATTCGATAAAACCTCAATAGGCCTCCTATTAACGGAACAAAACAAAAGCTAACTGTAAAAAACCTTAAAATGTTATTTAATTTCTAGGATCTAAAAA
The DNA here is from genome assembly GCA_008044355.1 of Drosophila lacteicornis. Taxonomy (NCBI): domain Eukaryota; kingdom Metazoa; phylum Arthropoda; class Insecta; order Diptera; family Drosophilidae; genus Drosophila; species Drosophila lacteicornis. The sequence continues at coordinate 3,489 of VNKF01008719.1, forward strand.
AGTGAAAGTCGATATACATATAAACATATGTATGTACACATACGATGAAGGAATATATTAACCTACGAATATATTATCTATGCTTTTCTTTGTTGTTTAATAGTTAAGCTTATGAATCATCAATACGTAATAAATTGTAAATACGTTCGAATGTAAATGCCTAGATAACACCCAAACAACTCATTGTTTCTTTGCTTATCAGTTGTATTAAAACTCTTCTGCAATACATATCTTAAGCTGATAATAAATGCAAAACTTGACTTTTGCGCTGTTTTATATGATTATTGTGGGAGGTGGAGGCGCAGGCGGTGTACACATCTACGTATACGTATTATTTGCGGGTGTGTGTAATTGAGAACGTGCAGAAGTCTCCTCCAACTAGACTACTACACAATATCTTTGGGTAATATAGGAAAAAGGGAAAGAGCTTGGCTACATATTCCCCAACTCCCCACTCCTACACCTCCGCTCCAATCCCATTTGCAAAATGGACCGTGTGTACGAACCCGAATAGCGATCCCAGAAAGCCCTTCTGTTGGGTCAGCTTCTTCTCCGCCTCGGCCATCAGCTGGAGCGCCTTCTGTTCGTTGTCACCCATGTCGAGGATTTATGTCCGCCTCGGCACTAATTGCATCTAAATATAAGGGTTTATTCGACTCTGCAGCGAGTGTGTACGTATTGGAGAATAATTTTCAAGAAAATAAAATCAATATCAGGGCTGGCAAAACATCAGAGCACAATCGATGCTATCGATGTTTTGAACTCTCTTAAAAACCATCGATTGTTTTTTTGCACTACATTCGCGACTTTTAATTGTTTTTAATCACAGTTGTAGTACCAAAAAGCTGATGATTTCTCTGAAAATATTTATAAATGCAAAGTCAACACTTATAAACTTTTATAAGAGGTCTGGCAACGCCAATACCATGAGCTCGATTTTGAACGCGATATCTGGCAACTCTAGATTATAAAGGATTCACTAGGCTTTTCCGCCGAAGTTCCCCAAAAAACATTATTTACCTTAAGACTAAAAGGCAAAGTCAGGGGTTTATAAACACGAAAAAACAATAAAAGCGGGTAAAAATTAAGAAATGCCCCACTTTACTTCCCTCGTCTGGTAACGGCATGTTATAAGTGTGACCATGTGCCGCGAATGGTAATATGAACGGTAAAGTACTTAACGCGCAATATTTAAATAAAAACTAAATTCAATGTATTGCCGATGAAGTTTTGGTCCAACTCCTATTCCGTATTTCTGCATTTTCAAACGATATTTGAACTAAAAGAAATGTTACATTTTATTTAAGAAATTTATTCGCATTCAGGCCTTTAGAGGATTTACAAATTTAATCACGAGTTTGTTTAATCGGATCGCATAGACTTATCAGAATAACTCAATATTATATGAGGTGCATAAGAATTCTCCAGCATTAAAATGGCTTTATTGAATGATCAGTCAACTGGATAAACTTTTGATATAGTAATGATAATGGTTCGGTGCTTGGATCACCTTTACTTAATATAATCATATGAATGTATTTATTTGTAATTTTATTAAGTGATCGGGTAAGAAGACCATTAAACATATATATATATTTCCGACTGGTGAACTAAAACCACTCACTGAACTGAGGAAAACAAACTCTAAATATAAAACATTGAACAATAAAATAAGTTTAAACAGAAACTACAGAATTTTTAAAACGTGTAAACGCTTTTGGGGCATTTTAGTTCGTGGATAGTTCTTGAAATTATGGGTCGCCGGCTACATTTAGATGAACATCTTCTCCAGCATTTTCCTAAGTTTCTCCTGGGCGTAGCGGATCTTCTGGTACAAGTCCTTAGAAACGCCGTTCTCCACGATGGTCGAGAATCGGTAGGTGCGGAAGTTCTTCTCGTGATCCATATAGGTAATGGCACTCATGCGCGGACACAGGATCAGCTTCATGTGATCCGAGAAGTTCAGCTGAATTAGGTTAGATAGGGGCGGGGGGTTATAATCTCTATGAGTATGTTGATTTATTAGAAAATTATAGAAAACTCACCTGCACGGATCCGTTGGTCAGATGCATGACCACGGCGCATGTTGTGCGGAACCAAGAATGCAGATGCGGCATACGCGAGATCTGATCGCTCTCGATGTTCACGTTGTTGGCGCCGGCCTTCACCAAGTGCTCGATCATGTAGCGCTTGAAGTAGGACAGCAGCTTCATCTTCTTGTCGAGCGTCTTGCAATAATCGGTGGTGGTCATGTAACTCTCTTGGCCATCCTTGTCGATGAAGTGCACGTTGATCTGATTGGGCAACAGGATCAGCTTTGTGGTGTCGTTGAACATCACGCCGATGCCCTCATCGCACAGCTGGTAACCGAAGCCATACTTGTCGCTATAATCCACCCACTTCGATATCCAGAAGAGGGGCTGTGCTGCCGGATCGGTGTTCTCATCGCCCAGGTTTCCTTGCAGAATGCGCGGCTGTTAGAAAAAAAAAAAGAGATAAAACATATAGTATTCTTTTTACATATAAGGTAACTTCAAAGGGAATTTACCTTGCCATTAATGAGATTGGTGAGCTGCTGGTACAGACTCTCGATGTCGCTGCGATAGTCCTCGCTATGGCGACACACCTGCGCCGAGGCGGTGATGGCATCATGGAGATTAGCCTTAAGAAAGGTCGACTCCAAGCGGGTGTCGTCCGGCCTCATGCCGTTCATCTCCATCAGGGGCTTGCGGTGCACCGCATCCTCGATGGTATCGTTGCTGCCGATTCGTGGCGCCATCGTCAGACACGAGCTGGGCAAGAACATCGGGACCTTGGAGGCCTTGATGAATTCAAAGTTCAGAAGATGGCCAATGGCAGGCCGGCTCTCCGGATTTGGCTGAAGCATGGCAATGACCATGTCTGCAGCTGGCTTCCTCAGGTAGCTTGGCACACGGTACTCGCACTTTTTGATCTTCGAGTACGTGTCCTTCAACGTCTTCGTTTCGAACGGCGGCTGGCCCACCAGCAGCGTGTACATGACGCAGCCAATTGACCAAATGTCCACCTCAAAGGAGTGGCCCTTCTTGGTGAGAATTTCCGGGGCAATGTAGTTTGGCGTGCCGCACAGCGTCTTCTTCCGCTCGCCCTCGTACTCGATGCGCGTGGCCAGGCCAAAATCACCAATCTTAACGTGCAGCAAATCGTCGAGGAAGAGGTTGCCCAGCTTCAGATCGCGATGAATGATGCGGTTGTCGTGCAGATACTTGACGCCCTGGATAATCTGGAAGATGTAGTAGCGGCACTCGAATTCCGTGATGCTTTTTCGGCGCTTATGCAGCTCCATCATGGACTGCAAGTTGACAAGGTTTGCGATTGAGAGTCAGAACAGGATCGGGTAAGTACTAGAGACAGCCTTATCTTGCATTGCAAACTCACTCTCTTCTTGCACAACTCCAGCACAATGTAGATATTCTGCATATCCTCAAAGTAGCTGTGGAACATGACAACGTTTGGATGGTTAAGGCTGCGGTGAATGGTGATCTCCTGGGCGGTCTTCTCCTTCTGATTGTGCTTGATCATCAGCTTCTTGGACACGATCTTGCCGGCGAACACTTCGTCGGTGGCCACATCGATGATCTCGTAGCATTTTGCAAAGCCGCCCTGCAGAAAAGGAGGGTTTAATTTATATTTTATTGGAGTACCTCTTTAAAAAGCCAAAAATAAGGTCTGCAAAGTGATTAGATTTTCCACTTTTGCAGAAGTATATTCAATAAGTCGCGCCATGAGAAAAAAAAACCGTCGCCGAACAACTTCACACACACACATCCTCATTTGTGCTCTGTCAGACACACATGCACACGATCTGGGCCCTACCAAGAACAACAACAAAGGAAAACGGCGAAGGGCGCAAAAGGAAACAGATCCAAAGAACCGGGATATGCGTATGTGTGTGTATGTGAAGTATTGATGCGCTGCGTCTAGGATCGATCTGCAAAGCGGCGACTGGTGCTTCCGCTTACCTTGCCAAAGAACCGCATGCGCTTGTAGGTCTTTCGCGCGGTGGAGTCTATTAGGCGATCCGGAATATCCGTGCTCTTATCCTCGGGCTTCGCGGCCATTTTGATCTGCTTTCTGGGGTTCTCTTTTGCACTGGCGATTCGCGCTAGAGTTAAGAAAAATTGCCTGGTATATGCCTTGGTCTCCGTTGACGCGCCGCGATCGCCGAAAATGCCACTCAAACAGAAACAATTAACAGATTCACACAGTTGACGACAGAAACCAATAGCAGTCCTCGATTTTTTCCCATCGACGAAAAACAGGCACAAAGCGGAGAACGCGCCGAAACCGTTCGATTTTTTAAATGTCACAAGCGTCAGCTGAATCCGTGTGACCGTTTGGCCAATAAATAGTGTGCGATCGTTTGCTTATCAGTGTTGTCAACTTTTCATGTCACTACAAAGCTAAGCAACCCTTTACAACAAGCTAGAAATATAAAAAAAATATGGGATAGTAGCTAAAAATAAAACTAGAGTTGTGAAACGATAGATTAACAAGAGTTTTTATAAAGGCACAGCTAGGAATTTAAGTACCATTTGTACCATTTTCATTAACTTCCTTGGTCACTTTGGTTCCCGATCGAAATAAATCACAATTTCGTTCACCAAATTTCATAAGCGATTTTCGTCGATGTTAGGACTAGGCTTTAACATAAAAATAAAGAATAAAGTTACCAGTTGACTTTTAAAAGATAAAATTTAGCTTTGAAAGTAGCTATAATTTCAGCTATCCGCTTACAAATTTTCCCGCACTTGCGATCTGAAAAAACGCTAGATCTAGTGGGAAAAAATCTAAATTGGCTACACTATTACGTTTACACCGTGTCGGTGCTGGGAAGCGCGCAATTCGGCCGTTATTTGTTTGAATTTATGAAAATATTGCAGCCAATCCATGATACAATTACAATTGTATAATTGCCAATCCCGACTATAGTGATTATTTTAGACACAACTCTGACACTAATTCCAATAAATACATTTCGCAGGTCGTGGGTTGAACTCTCAAGTCTCGACTTCATGCCAAAAGGATGTTGCTTCGGATTCCGGGTATTCACAGCAAGAACACTTTACCTTAGCCAAAATTAGCTAATCATTCTTGATTTGCGTAAAAAAAGAAACCACAACTTGTAGATTAAGACACAATACAACGATAATAATGCATGCTTTTACTTAATAATTTTATTAAATAGTCCCCAAAATTGTTGTTTTTCTACATTGATTTAATAACGACTACGACTTCCCCAATATTGGTGTTGTTGATTTTCGTTGAGATTTTGACTATGCTGCTGATATCTTGAAGGGTTCGGGTTCGTTCACTTGAGTTCAATTACATGTTCTAGATATTAGGTCTATTGGGGGTCTCTCTTGGTTATTGCCATCGCGTTTCATTCATATTCTGGGTTTACTTTTTACAAGCTCTGCCCCCATTTTGGCTCTTGTTGCTGTCTGTTCTTGTTTTTTGTTTTTTTGTTTTTTTGTTTGTTTTTTCTTTTTTCCAAGGAGGCCTTACAAGTAGAAAATTGTGGTTTTAGTTTTTAGTTGTCGTTAATACATAAATTATTACATTAAATATATTATCAATAGTTTAGTTTCATAGTTGGTTGCTTTTGCCAGTGTACGCAGTCTCTCCAAATGCTTGTGTTTCTCTCTGTTTGTGTGTGTGTGTGTGTGTGGGTGTGTTGGCGAGTGAGTGTGTGTAGTTGTGGGTATATGGTGTGTGGTGTGGCCGTGTGAGCGAGTGAGTGTGGATGTGTCTTATAGTTCCGCCGATCTCTCTCATCTCGTCCTTTTCCGCATCGCATCGCATCCCGTTTCCTCCGCTAACGCCTCCGCACTGAGCTCCCAAAAGTTGAACTAGAAATAGGCGACTCGATACAGCATCTCTCAGCTGGACGACCCAGAACTGGAGGTGACCAGGCTACGCTGCAGGCGCAGCCATTCGACAAACTCATCCAGCATGACGGGCCCTAAAATGACAATGTAAGAGGGATTAATACATTATGGCTCACAAGCAAACGCTATAAGCATTGAACAGGCTATTGAAAATATAAAACCAAGGCCAAGGTCTACACTTACATGCTCCGTCAATATCATAATTTGACAAATCAATGCAGATGGTGCGCGAAAACTCTAAGATATTACACCACTGATCCTTGTTGATCACCTTGTACTTTGACTGCTCCAGAAACTGTGCAAACTGCGGATACAGCGGCCAGTGCTTGCCCAGTAGCAGCTGCAGCATGGCTTTGGCCGTGACAATATCCATACTTCGTTGGTCCGAGTCCTGCAAAATAACGATTAATACAACAGATCTCAACTTGTATGAATCTAGGAAACTCTAGGAAACTCGCCTTGGCAAAATCGTAAGCGTATCTGTAGATACTCTTAAAGGAGTTGGGATCGTTGAGTATGCTGCGCAGATAGTCCAGTTTCACAACCATTTTCGCTGCCGAGTCGCAGTCGATCTCTGTGAGGCCCTTCAGCCACTCTTGCTGGCTGAAGAAGCCCATTTGGGTGGCACCCATTTTATAGGCCAGCACCAGCATCACAATGTTCTCGGGCTCCACGCCGATATCTTCGCAAAACTTTTCCATCCCATCGGGACCTAGATAATAGAAAGAGTTTAAAGATTCAAAGATTGGATATATAATTTAGCCAAGAAATTGCTTCTTATATTTGCATTCAAACTCACCCAATGTCTCTGGCTCGTCCGGAGTGGTATATTCCTGGAACCATGTCAAACAACGCTTTTGACTGAAGCCATCCTCTGCTCTAATATGGCGCCTGGGGAAGAGGAAAACCAAAAGAATTTGATTCAGTCAAACGGGCTTCAATGAACGATTCAATAAGTTCATGTATCACACACTCTGCCATCTAATTTATAGGGAAATATTACTGCACTGTGTTTTTTTTTTGGCTTTCACCACGTAGTATACACCACACAAGCAGACTTTTAATCGAATCTGTCGCTAATGCCGTGTGGCCTGGCCTCTTTTTGTTTATTTTATTCGACTTGCGACTTGCCGCGACTTGCCTCTTCTCTTGGGGTTTTGTTTTCGAGTATTGGCCCCTAAAAATAGCGATAGTAAACATGGCATGGTATGGCAGACCAGAGCAGAGCAGAGACGAGGCCAATGCCAAGAGCGGAGGCACTCAGTCAGGGAAGCGTAGTGCCCAGACAGATATGACAAATCGAGAATTGGGTAGAACAAAGGCTATCGAACTGTGCTATATATTCTTTAGGGAGAGAGTTATGCCTCTGTTAAAACCGTTTCGTAAGATCGCGTACTAATTATTGATTTCACTGATTTCAGCATTCATATTAATCAACTTAAAACAAAAAGACTTTTTCCTGGGTCAACATGTTATCAATCAAAAATACAGGCCTGGAAAAATTGCAGCTTGCGTTTTTGTAAATTAAAGAAGATATTGTAGTCTAATACACCCACAAAAAGTTTAACCTTTCTACGCGTTGTCTTAGAAATATACTCGAGCAGTAAAACAAGTTTAGTATAGATTTAATACTTCAAAATATCAAATATATACTCAATAGTATAGTTTTTATATTCTATAGTATGAAATGTGTTTTCGATAACATATCGCGATAGCTGGAATTTACTGCTTTCCTGTTTGTCGCGTTAGGGATTTTTCTCAAGCCTTGGTGCAGATTAGTACTGTTTTTATACTTTCGCAGTATCAAATTAATAAGCATATATTTAAGAAATTTTTAATACTCAAGAGTATAGAATTCAAGTAACAATAGTATAGTCTCTATGACAATTTTTTTTTTGGGTGTAGGAAAAATTCAGAAAAATGGCCAAAATAGCCTTTTGGTTTACCTTTGACATTGAATTACATAAAATCCGGACGTGATGGATAATTTTGGAGCACAGATTCGTGTTCAGCGTATCATAAAACCTAAAGTAAGCACCTCCGATAGTTCTTATAACTGTGTAATTTCAAATGAATTTCTTATTTAAAATGTTCATATTCCTTTTTGCCTGTCTCTAAAATATTTCTTTAAATTTTAAATGTACTTTAGTTTCTATATGTTCGAACTAATGCCCACTTTTTTCCTTTATATTTTTTTAAATTTCTTTATATTTTAAATGTACTTTAGTTTCTATATGTACGAACTAATGCCCACTTTTTTCCTTCAGTGCACACATCTATATATGTGAACACACATCTCCTCCAGCAGCGACTGCGCAGGGCAAAAGTGAGAGTGAAATCCCGTCGCAGGATAAGAGGAAAGCGGCTTGGTAGTGGTTGGAAGGGCGGAAGGCAGAGTGGGAGGATTTGAGCAGACAACAGCACAGGCACACAGTGCGATTTTATTTGGGCCGCAGTTGTGCGCAAGACCCGGAGCAGGAAACACGTCGTAGTTGCGTCGAGCGGAGACTGCATAAGCGTAAAATATAATCCATTCGAATTGTGAACCATAAAGTGCAGAGGATTCGCTAGAGAAGATGAAACTATCTGGCTTCAGGCAGTCCCTGATCCGAGTCCAAGGACTCAATGGCACTCTGCTTTACTCAGCACTTCTGGCCCTACTGGGTGAGTAGTACAGGGGACGCGTACGCGTATGTAAGTGGTGGGAGTACCGAAAATCGATACTGTCGAGGACGGTTTCTGTGACACACTGACTGAAAAATGAGTAAACTGGACACACAATGCAACCTGTGAGACCTGGATAATCTTTGCCTTTTCCAGTTACCGCCGCCCACGGATTGCAGCTGAGCGCCTTCACAACGAAGGCGCCGCGGGTCAGCAAGTACACAACCAAGTCGCCATCGGTAATCCCCCAGCTAACTCCCAACTCTAAACTCCGCCTCCAAGTCTGATCCAATCTGATTTTGTAGGCCTCGTCTATGAACCACGATGCCACCGCCTCGCTGTACCGCTTCAATGCCACCAACGGCATCACCTGCATCCTGATGCAGGTGGATGGATTAATCAGCATCAGGTATCGCAACAAGCTCAACGAGGATGTGGAGGCCGACCTGTACATGCCGGATGATCCCCAGCTGAGCGGCGAGTGCGTGGAGTCCAACATGGAGATTTTAACAATGGACTTTAAGGGCTTCCGCCTGTCCATGACATTCAAAAAGGTGCGTGGGGGTAAATGCCAGTGATTGGGAAAGTCGAACTCATTACCCTCAGTAATGATTCGGATAAAATCAATATTGAAATTACCCAAGTGTCTTAGTATACGTTCCCTCACAGGAATTGCCCAACCCTTAAGGTTAAAGGTTGCTTAATATTGACTAATGCATGAACTTTCGCCCACACACAGTCGTCCGGCGGCGAGGGTTGGTATATCAATCTGTTCGAGCTGACCTACTCCTCCTCGAACTGGCTATTCGAGCACCCCGATCGTCCCGGCCTCGACGTCAAGCTCACCTCACCCGCCCAGACGCCCATGTACTTCCCCACGCCGGTGGGCAAATCCTATCTGTGCGACAAGGAGCAGACTGTGATCATGTATGCCCCGCACGACTCCGGCGACCAGTCGGGGCACATAGCCAAGTTGTATCTGCGGGACATGCACATGCAGAGCTTCATGTTCAAGGACAACGGCAAGTGGGGTCCGTCCTTCCACTGCAGCGCCACCGGCTCGTATCGCGATGAGACGGCGCCCCTTGCCGTGGGCACTGCCTTGGCCATTGCCGTGCTGCTGACCATCTCGGGTTACGGCGGATGGAGGTGAGAGCCCCTAACAGACACTCGAAACTAAATTCTACATTCTACATCTAATCTGCATTCCTCACACAGGTACTTCAAGGTCAAGAAGGTCCAGTACGGTTCGATGGAGTGAGCAGAGTCCAAGAACCAACTGAGGCGTTCGCGTTCGTTTTCGTTCAACTATTTGAGATCATATCGTTGTCTACGTCTACACATATCCCCCACGTTTGTTGGATCTATTGCAATCCTCTGTAGTCCTATTTTCTAAACTTTAAGGGTCAAAATTGAGGAGTTGTCCCCCCCGGCAGATTTACGAAATTATCGAAAGCAAAACATAAAGATATACATATATGAGAAATGCAAATGTCTTCCATATTGTTAAAATGTATAAAATAATAGCGCACCATATATGATTATTAAATGTTAATATATATATATATATATCATGATTAACCACCACAACTATTATTTAACAAGGCAAACTCTAATCTCTAAGCGAACGACCAAAAAATCGTATAGCTCCTACTTCTGTTTCAGCTATTTTTATCGAGAAGCATCTACACAAAAATATCTAAACTTTTAAACGAAATCTCCTGCACCTTCTCTATTTAACATCCATTATCTCTCTTAATCCATTCGAAAGTTTGCCAATTAAAATAATGAAAAATATACACATATGTGGGGCAAAAACACATGAAAAATGCTTTTATTTATAATTAATATTAATGAGTTTAATTGAAAATAAATACTGGATGCCTGCTGAAAACGCATTGCCTTTCCACTTCTTTGCCAAATAATTGATATTAGGTTTTTAATTTCTTATCGGAATAAATAAATCGTTCCTGCTTGGCACAATTGCAAGAGGGAGACGTGACCGGACCAACTAAATATTCTTATCCTCCACCTACCTCTGCTCTCTTATGACTTACGACATATTCTGAATATAATTAAACGAAGTAAGTATTTCTAGTTATTTAAAGTCTGCGTACTAAACGAGTTTCCTAACTGAACACCTACCTAATGAAGCGAACTTAGGCACTGAATTTAATTATATTTAAGTCATAAACTAAAAACAAAGTGAATAAAGGAAGGAAAAGATTTGACAAAAAAATTAAGTAACAGGTTACGTCAAAGTTATATTATTGGTTTATCAGTGCAAATACACATTAACTACGCCAAAGAAGGCAAGGTATTCCTATCAGTTTTGGTTTTCTATCATAATTATTTGCACTTGAAGATAAATATTATTTAGCAGTCTGGATACTCTGGCATTTCTTTCCTAAATAGTATAATAATTTCATAGATTTTACGAGATTGAGCTATTAGACTTTGAAACTAATATTTAATATATTTGGGAGCCAATATTTGTCCAACATTATTTGTTTATTTTTATTTGGTTCTTTTTTATTATTACCGTAACAAAAAAAAATAAAAATAAAAAAAAATAAAAAAAATGAGTTTAGGGTAGACTCCAATATATATATTTTTTTTTTTTTTTGTTACGGTAATAATAAATATATTTCGTAGAAAAGTATGCAATGGGCAAACAGGCTTTAAGCAAGAAGCTCTGAATAAAGGCAGCTCTGGGAAATACACCAACTCTTTTATAAACAATTTTCTAAAACAATAAACCGATTTTGTTTAGCTACAAATTCTGAAACACTATCAGCCCATTTATGCGAGTATGTTCTTCTTAGAAAACCCTATAATAAATGTTTCATTACCTTGTTTTAAGTGATCAATAGAGAAATAATTGCACACAGTGCCAGACCCAGGAATGTGGTTAATAATAATAATAATAAGACGAATAATTATGTGTGCTTTTGCATGGAAAAATGCTTAAACTTATTTTTTAAGGAATTCCCTCTATTATAAATGTAGATAAATGTAACATTTTTATAGAATGATGGGGTAGTATTTGTATTAAAGGAAGTATCTTTCCATCCCGTAAATTATCATCGTTAGATAAGAATATCTTCCACTCTTATCTACGTAAGTTTTCTTGGGTTATTTAGTAAATTTGTTAAGGGAAATATCTTTTTGAATATTCAATTTGAATTGCTGCCTTGATTACCTTTTTGCTTTTTAATTTCCCAACCAGATGATCAATCTATTTCCTTTGAAGTCTGTACCTTGTGGCAAGTCTAAAGGCATTTGGCGATCATTAAAAAACATTTGTATTGGGTCTCTACTTGGGTGTACATGGGTGCTGATTCCCGGAACAAGTAATACATTCCGGCCCATTGTTTCCCCCTCTGCTTCATTCCGCTCACTACTACTACTCACCTGCTGCTCTGTTGTGTCGGTATGCTGGCGTAGCTGGTACGGGCTCTCTTCGATTGACCATCCATGTTGTCGCCAATATCTGCAGCTCGGCGTTTTCCCCGTGGCATGACTTGTTGTGATGTGATTCCCAGAGAGTTTGTCCCGTTCCGTCCGCCGAATTTGAGGATGCGCTGCGGAGAATGGGATGTTTCGATTTTGCATTCATATTTTGATATGTAACAGAGGGGCACTTACGCACTTACCACTGTGTTTCCGATTGGGACCAGTGTTCACTGCAGGCTTCAGTGTCCGGTTGACTGTGTTTTTGGGAATGAGAAAGGTTCCGGTTAATAGGGTTTAATCACTTGCTTCAAACCTCGTTTAGGGGAGTATTTTTATATTTTTTGTATGCCGACGACCACCCCCGAACTCGCGCGATGCAGCGAAAAAGATTCACGGGATGCACAGGACATCGGGAGATACATATACATACGTATAGCGCATATACTACACGATAATTCGAGTCCACTACATATATGTTTGTGGGGCTGCACGGGCGTTTTGCACCCTGTACATATGTATGTATGTGAGCCCCCAAGTTGTTTTACAACTCCACGAAATACCGGCTGCTGCTGGACGGGACTCGGCTCCGGACTGGGCCCCCGGATGGCCAGAGATGGGGTTGAGGCTGGTGTCGGTGCGGGCAGTCGTCCGTGGTGTCGGTCTCCGGCTGCCACAGAGTCAGCTGCTGATACGACGGACGACAAACGACCGACCAGACAGCGACAGGCCTGCGCGTGCTCGCCTTTTTGCGTCGAACCTAGCCTCGCCGAAAGTCCGTATTTGCGGTGGCCCCATTTCCCTGGCGGCACCGAATCAATCTTTGACTCTGTGTCTTTTATTCGGGGGGTCCACTGGTCTTTATAACAGAAATAACGTTAAGATTTTTACCATATTTTTCAAAGTCAATGTATAATTTCTTGGCGTCAATGCTATGCGCTGCCAACTCGTTTTATTCTTCTGACCAGGGCTGGAAACGGACACCGAGTCAGGTATTGGAACGGGTTGGCAGCACTCCTCATTGAGCCTTTTTGAGTTTTCTGTCGATTTTCCGGGTAAATCCCATTTTCCCACCTTTCCCACAAGGGGCTTAATCCTTGAAAAATGTCGTGGAGCAAAAGGAAAAAACCAAAGGATTTAAGTGAAAAAGTGTGGCAACTCCGATGTCAGGGGCCCTATCAGCGGCTTAAGTGAGACCAGCTGCTTCGGAGAAGTAATTCCACTTGTTTTGGAGCTTTATTGTACGCTCGCGGCATGGTCACACCGACAGTCAGCTTTTTCTTGAAGAAAAATCAATTTTCGGAATTGTAAACACGATGTGAGACAAAGAGGAGAATCACACGAAGAACAAGATCCAACCATGCCTAGCACATACTTGTTCGCCGCGAGCAGCGAGGGACGTGTCTACACGCTGTCCACCAGCTCGGGAGCGTGGCGCGAACTGCCGTACCTGGGGCTGGAGTTCAAGAAGATCTGTGCGGTGCCAAACTTCCTGTGGGCCATTGGCGGCGACCGTCAGGTGTACGTGCATGTCCATGGCCTGGACGTGCCCATTCGGATCAGGGAAGAGTCGTACGAGAATGAGCGCTGGCTGCCCATCGAGGGATTCTCGAAGACACTGCTGCCCACGGATCGATACAGGTACTCCTCGATGGATGGCAGTGTGGAGCGCAGCGTGGACAAGATCAGGCTGCCGTCGATGGCCTGGCAGTGGGACGGGGACTGGCATCTGGATCTGGAGCTGGATGGGCAGCAGCTGCCCGAGGATGGCTGGATGTACGCCCTGGACTTCCCCGCCTCTTATTCGGCCAAGAAGTCGTGGAACTCGTATGTGCGACGCCGCAAGTGGATCCGTTTTCGTCGCTATGCCGCCCTCAATAGCTGGTGCGCTGTGGCGCCGCTACACAAGGATCCCACGCAGGAGCCCTTCATTGACGTGGCAATTGGTGGCACTTGTGTTCCCAATGCCCCAGCCGGCACTTTGTGTGTCTGGGCCATCACCGCCCACGGCAGAGCCATGTTTCGCACGGGAGTATCGAAGACTGCACCCGAGGGCCTCCGCTGGACCGCCGTTCCCACTCCCACGGGCAGCGAGTTGTCGCAGATAAGTGTGGGACCCACGGGCTTGGTCTGGGCGGTTCTCTACAATGGCCGGGTGATCGTGCGCACCGGCGTTACCCGGGATAATCTTTCGGGGGATTCATGGCTGGATGTGAAGACCCCGGTGGCTTCCTGCAGTCTGCGCATAGTTCATGTTTCCGTCGGCACCGATGCCGTGTGGTGTGTGACCAACGATCATCATGCCTGGTTCCGGAGAGGCATCAAGGGCGAGGCTTCCGGCATAAGCGAGGATTCGGCCATTGGCAAGGGCTGGGTGGAAATGGTGGGCAACATCTCCATGATTTCCGTGGCGGCCAATGATCAGGTGAGTCTCTGCTCGCTGTTATACTCCGCTTCCTGCTGAGACTAGCAATTATCTCTTAGGTGTTTGCCGTTGGAGCCGCTGACCGGTGCTTGTACCATCGGTCTGGGGTGTCCGCGGCCGATCCCACCGGCAAAAAGTGGCGCCTGATCCAGTGCCCCATGCAGATCAGTCGCACTTCCAGCTCTCTATCCATTGTGTCCCGCAAAAGCGGCGGCAGCAGCTCCACGCCCGGCTCCAAGCACCAGAGCTTCTCCAATCTGTACTCCAAGGAGAAGGAGAAGGGTGTGGTTGAGACGTGTGCCGTGATAGAGACCGTGTTGCACAGCTCGACGGGCTCCTGTTCCAGCAATGGAGCAGCCACTGCCAATTTTCTCAAGCACGAACGTTATCGGCTCAGTGCGGACTCACCCCCGACTATAGGAAGTCTGAACCTAAATGACCGCCACAAGCAGCGAACGGCAGCTCTGCGGGAGACCTCACACGCGTCCAGTGCTCCGGCCGCCGATGTGGTGGAGATCAGTGGGAAATTCGAGACGCAGCTAAAGAATCCACGCGCCTGGTCGCCGGTGCGCAGTGTGGGTTCTGTCGTGGGAATGGAAGCGCATCCGGAGAGTGACTCGACGGTGTTCGAATCGGACTCAGCGCACCATGGATCGGATGTATTTCTGGGTGAGGATGACGATCACACGGGCTCCCAGTTTTGGACGGAGTGCGGCATCCTATGGAGCTGCGTGGCTCCGGGTGCGGTCACCGTGGACGCCAGCAACATGCCCAATTGGTTCAACGAGCAGCTGACCAGCGACAGCAAAGTGGATGTGAATGCCAATTGGCGCAAGGATATACTGAGCAAGCTGCAGCGCCGGCAGGAGAGGCTCGCCAAGCTGCAAGCAGTGGCCAAGTTCGAGAAGGCAGTGGAGCTATCTTCGTGGGTGAAGTCAGCAGATGCCCGCTACCAGCGACCTGGCGGCGAATTCGAGGATTGCATCATCGAATTGGAATGGGTGAGCAGTGGCAGTGGCAGCGGCAGCGGCAGTGGAAGTGCAAGTGGTGGCGATGCCTCCAGATCGGGCGACTCTGGCACGTTTACGGTGCTCAGTCCCGATGGGGCGGCCACGAAAATTCAATTTCCTCTCTCGGACATCACTTGCGTGCAGTGCTGCAGTGAAGCGGGTGCACCCAGAATCGCCATTCACGCTCCCCATCTGCCGGTGAACTGCTCGCCCGTCAAGCTGCAATTCTCCAGCGACTCGGAGATGGAGGACTGGCTATCCCATCTGTCGTCCGTGTGCAGCCAGATCAACACGCTGGTCGGCAAACCGGCCAGCAATGCCATCTGGCTGACCAGCGAGCTGGGCGATGTGTTCGTCTTCGATGCGGCCAACATGAAGGCAACACAGCAGACGACAGAGTCGGGTGAGGGATATATGGAGAAGATGGACGTCTCCACATGCGAGACTCCCTACTACAACACCCTCTACAATGGGTAAGAATTTATTAACAAACCCGAGGTCGTACTTGGTCGGTGTTTCCTGTTCTTGGCTTATTCTTCTCTAGGATATTATTCTTTATTTTGGATAGCAATATTTGATTTTTATTTGATTCTTTAGTTTAATGGCACTTAACTTTTCCGGCTGTCTTTGAATGGCTAGAAATTGGTAAAGTTTCGTCTTGGTAGCGATAGATCTATATAGATAGATAGATGTAGCGATAAATCGATATTATCGATAGATGTAGGCTCTAGGGCACACACACATTAGAGGTGGAAAAACATCGATGAAAACATCGATGCATCGATGTTTTTGAAATGTTTGGGAACATCGATGTTTTGTGGGGAAACATCGATGTTTTTGTCACATCACTGAAGAAAGGGTAAAAATCTTTAATTTTTTTAAGGAATTTTTTTTTCTGTTTTCTTGAAAACATTGAAAACTTTCGATGTTTTTTTCCATCGATGTTTTTTATTTAAACATCGAAAAACATCGATGTCTGCTAACATCGATGTTTCTCCACCTCTAACACACATAATTCTTCTCTGCGAAAATATCGACTCTCAGCGCATCAATATTCTTCAATATTTTAGAAAATAAAATCGATTTAATCGACTAAATCCTAAAAAAGGAAGTACATAGCAAAGCACAAGATTTGATGTTAATTTAACTTTTTTTGAATTTAGATGCCTATTAAACTTTGTCGGATTAGGCCCGGAGCGGCTATCTATAACCACACTAAATGTCCGATCTGATTCGGTAGGAATTTTCTTTCCTATTTCCTATTTTTTATTATATTAAAATATTTAACAGCTTAATTTTAGTTGAATTACTCTTACTTGTCGTCAACCCTTTATTCTCGCTTTCTTCGTAGAGTCTTTCAAAACGGAATCGATGCTCAAATCGGTAGTACAGCTGTTGAAATCGATTTGTTCAGCTCTGCTCCGCCTTAAATAATCGCTTTTAAACTTTAATTTGCTTTACCTCTCTTTAAGAATGCCCTGCGGCACTGAACTGGAGATATCTGGCTGTGTTTACGATGATGCTGATCAGATTCGTTTCGATCTGCAGTCTCACTCCACCGTCAAGGTGCAGCCGCATCGTGTGGAGAAGCATCGAGTGATTGCGTTGCATCTGAATCCACGTTTCAATGAGCGTACCACGGTGCTGAATTCGATGAAGGAGTCCGAGTGGCTGGATGAGATTCGCAATGACAAAATGGCATTCGCTCCGGGCGCTACGTTCACCTTGAAGATAAGGTATTAACAACAACCTAACAATTAATAATATTAGACTTATAATATATGGGGGGAATTATTCAGGGCCCTGCAGGATCACTACCTGATGATTGTGAACAATGCTGTGTACACCGACTACAAGTACCGCATCGATCCGGAGAGCGTGACCCGTCTGTATGTGAGCGGACGCATTAAGCTCTTCAGCGTGCTGTACCGCTGTCCCTCGCTGATTGTCTCCATGGAACGGATGCTCTGGCGCCAGATGGGTGGCCACATTAAGCGGGTCTTTAACAGCGGCGCGGACGTGGTTTGGGGCATTTCCTGTGACAACACCGCTTGGGTATACAACGGCGGATGGGGCGGCATGTTCCTGAAGGGATTGGAGGGTTCGGGCAAGATTAACCCGATGATTGACACGCACACCTACTATGTGTACGAGAACCAGCGCTGGAATCCGATCAGTGGGTTCACGGCCAAGAGTCTGCCCACGGATCGGCACATGTGGAGCGATGCCAGTGGCAGGCAGAAGCGCAGCAAGGAGCACACAAAGCTCCTGTCAACGCACTGCGAATGGATATCCGATTGGGCGATTGACTACAACATTCCCGGGGGCGCGGACAAGGAGGGCTGGCAGTATGCCATCGACTTTCCCGCCAACTACCATGCCCACAAGAAGCTCACGGACTGTGTGCGACGTCGCAGATGGATGAAGAGGTGCCGCCTCAGCAGCAGCGGCCCCTGGCAAGAGCTGAGCCAGTCAAAGATACTCGACGCAGCCCTTCAGGTATTGGATGACGATGTGGACAGCGGTCTGAGTGAGGGAAACACTGTGGTCGCTGCCTGGGCCGTCGCCTCGAATGGGGACGTGCTCATCCGACACGGCGTGTGCAGCATGAATCCGCGTGGCGATGCCTGGGAACACATAACCAGCGATCAGCCCCTGGTGGGGATCAGTATGGGACCTACGGGTCAGGTGTGGACTGTGGCGCGAAACGGCATGGTGTTCTTCCGTTACGGCATCAGCAGGCAGAATCCCTGCGGCGATGCCTGGCAGCAGGTGGAGGCGCCGGCGGGCGTTACCTTTAAGGCGATAAGTGCTGGACGCGCTGGGATTTGGGCGTTGGACAACCAGCAGCGCTTGGCTGTGCGAAAAGAGATCTCAAAGACCTTCCCCGAGGGCTCCCACTGGCAGTTTCTGCCCAATGTCGCCAATGTGCCGCCGCACACGGAGCAGCATTGTGGCTTCCGGTCCGTGTCCGTGGGCGCCGAGGTGTGGGCCATCTCCCTGAACGGCATCATCTGTCGGCGCTGCGGGATCACCAAGGAGAATCTAGCCGGCGTTGGATGGAACCTGGGTATTGCGGTAAATCTAATTCTAAAACTCTTACCTGGTAAATATTTTGACGAATGTCTTTCTTCTTTTAGGGACAATGGCAAAATCTCTCTGTCGAAGGATATATGTAAAGTGGACTTGGTTTCCATATATATTGGTCATTCCTAAATACATACGTATGTTCCGGATTGTTGTATTTATTTAAAACATAAATTGTAAGCTTTTTCGATTCTGCCAATGCTTTTCCAAATATATTTACAGTCAAGTTTGCTATTTACAATTAAAATACTGAAAGCCCATTATTTATATGCCAAAACCATAATTTTACCTATAATTTTTATTATTCCATAATTTAAGATAAATTATTCGAGCTGAAACAATTGTACAACGTTTTTGTTTAAACAAAAAAACAAAATAAGCTTTCGTGATTGTATTATTTACTTTGTTATAAACAACTAATAAAAACCTCAAGAATAAAAGTATTAATGTGACAAAAAACAGGGTTTTTTTTAATGGATGTTTTAAATTTTATTTTATTTACGAAAGTAAATGTTTATTTTCTTGCAAAATAACGGACAGATTTTAAAGGGGCATTTGATTTTAATTGATACATCGATTGGTCTTACCAGTAGCTATCGATATTTTCAATCGTGTGCAACTAGCACATACCTATATTTTTGTGTTGTTGTTATCGAAAATAAAAGAACCAAAACAAATTGGTTTCTTTTGCATGTTTTAGCTTATTTTGCGGCTTATAAATTAATATAAACTGCGGTATTTGTGACCATGTCTGATTACGACAATATACGCATTAAAAAACTGGTTTTAAAAGGAGAAAAACACAAGTAAGTAAAGTCGAATTGCTGTGAATATTCCAAACGTGCAGCGCCTGTAATTTTAGGAAAAGCAAGAAACGCAAGAAGGAAAAGGATGAGGCGGGAACATCATCCAAGAAGTCAAAGGTCCTGGTGGACGAGGATGCCGTGGAGCACGGCGGCTGGTGGGCGGCGAAGTCAGCGGCGGACATCACCGGCACTGTGTCCATTGAGTTTAACGATCGGTGTTACCTGAAAGCCTTGGATAATGGGTAATATTAATATCTTAAAACTCAGAAGTGTAATATATTTTTCTAAAAAATGTTTCTTTTGTCTTTTTGCAGTTTGTTTACCCTTGGCGCTCCCCATAACGCTGGTGATGGCCCCGATCCGGAGGAGATTTTCACCGCTTTTCCCATTAACGATCGCAAGGTGTCCTTTAAATCTGGCTATGGAAAATATTTGAAAATCGAAAAGGATGGCATGGTCACCGGGCGATCCGAAGCTGTGGGCAGTATGGAGCAGTGGGAGCCGGTCTTTGAGGTAAGCCCTCTTTATTTAAATGAATCAATAAAGTAATAATTCTGTTTTAAAGGACAAACGAATGGCTTTGCTGTCGGAAACCGGTCATTTTATGTCCATCGATCCGGAAGATGACGCTTGTGTGGCGCTGCGTAAGAAGGTGGGGCAGCATGAGATCTGTAAGGTGCGGAGTAATGCAACACGGGACGTGGTTGTGGATACAGAGCCCAAAGAGGAAAAGGGTGACTTGGGCGAAGTTGAAAAGAATTATGTGTAAGTAACAGCCTCAATTCATTTTAAAGAAAATTCGATAGCTAATGCATTTAATGTTTTGTTTCTCTAGGAAAAAGTTTCAAAAGTTCCAGGACAAGAAAATGCGGATAAATCAAAACGATGTCAAGGAACTGGAGAATGCCAAGGCTCAGGGCTCTCTACATGAAACCCTTTTGGACAGACGCAGCAAAATGAAAGCCGATCGGTATTGCAAGTAAACCGCTTTAAATTCAGATTTCTTTTATTACAGATTTTAATCAAATAAAGAATTCAAATAAAAAAGATTTTCAAGTTAATGTTTAATAGTAAAATTAAAATAAAAATTAAAATGGCTTTTAATCGAATTTATCTCTTTAGACATCTAAAACAACCCCTAATTTTTGATCAATTTTAACTACTTAAAGTCCCAAATAACAACTACTACTAGCCTTAACTACTAACCTCGCCGCTAGTGGCTTTATATTGGCTGATTTTAATATTTAGTTGATTAGGTTACATATGAAGTGCTGTTGGAAAGCGTATTTGTGGTTGCCCACAAACTTATCGTTAGTACTTCCCCCTGATTCCGGTTCTAATACCAATTTATTAGTAGTTTTCCAATATTTGGCACTTCATCGTTGCAAAAGTACTTAATTTGTGCCAGTTATTTGTCCAAAAATCCAATATAAATCGAGGCAGAACACAGATTTTAGGCATGCAGATTCCGGGATTAATTTGCTCCGAATTATTGGGCAGTTCAACTGGCCGGCAAAGGCAACCTTTCCACCCCCTCTCGCCGACAACCGGCTGCGCCTCTTGTGAATCTCGCAGCGGCAGACGGCGTCACAACATGACATGGCCAGCCCATCCACCCATCCGCCCAACCACCGTAGTACTCGAGCCACCCCCTCGGCAGGGCAGGCGGCAAGTCGGCAAACCACCACCGGGCGCCCCGCTCTTATGCCGCTCTCTGTGCGCACTCCTCACACCAGCGGTGGCGTGCGCCTCTCGCTTCTTTCACGAGACATCCTGGCCGTGTGTGTGTCCTGGCGCCTCGTGCTCGGCTGTGCGCTCGTGGCTTTATTTTGGCTCTGGCCGGTGGCGCAAAGTCGCATGGCCGTCAGTTTGCTGCCGTCGCTGTTCGTGGATGAAAGTGTGCTCCGCACCGCGCCGTAGGTACTCCTCGCGGAAGTCGTTGTATAGTCGTATCGTCCTATCCGGTGCTGGATGCAGTTGTATCTCGTGGATTGTTCCGCCGCCGCCGCCGCTGTCAAGTGTCACTTGAAAATTGTCAAAATTGAATTTTCCAAGCGTTAGTGAACGAACAAAGGTCCTCCAAATGGCCATAACGAGTGTGTTCCGGCCCTTGTCTGGTTTCGATTCTCGAACTGTAGTGTTTTCCGGACTCAACCAAAGGGTTCTGTAGAGATACTCAAGTGCTAAGTGAACTCTATCATCGCTAAGTGAACTATAACAACTCCATAGTTGGCTATATATCAACCATATGTGTTCGGGTAAGTGATCTCAAATGCAGTTTTTAATGTAGAACGACCTTAAACCGACGGAACCGCCAGACGTTTGCTTCCCGCTCTCGTTTTTTCGGTGGTGTTTCCAAAATTGCATGCGATTCGGGGTGCTTTTTTCCAAACTGCCGACGACGACGACGACAGGTATGGGATAATCAATTCCAAGGAAAACTAGAAGCAACAAGGAACTCTGCTGCATTTCGGCTGAGAGTGAGAGGAATTTGAATCCAGAATATCTTTCTTAAACATAAATCTACAATGTGTCAGAGATTTGATTTATCATCCTTGTAATTTGCGTGTGAACATCTCATACATTTGGTAAATACTATATATGCAAACAAAGTTGGGGGCCGGATTACTATGTTAATGGATCGATATACACATATAAATGGGTATTTCCATTACTCAGAATAGGTTGGTTTTACCGATATGATAGTTTTGACCGCTTGGGTAAAGTAAATGGCGTGGATGATTTTCCGAATATCACAGAATATCTAACTTAACTTTAATTAATTGATAAAAGTGTGAATCAATATTTCTTCCTAAAGTTTTATAGTTTTTTTAAGGGTTCATAAATAACTCATTTAAGGTAGAGTACAATAATATTGTAAATAATTCCATCCTTTCTTTTACATTCATAAATATGAAACCCTTTTTGTCAATATAACACCTATATTTGTCAGGATTGAATTATGGCACCACCAACTTGCGTGTGAACATCACATAAATTACAAAAATATATAATCAGAGCTGTGGATCGATATACTAATACACTCAATCATTACTCATCCATTCGCATTTGGATTTATGCTGAGGCAAATGCTGATTTCCAGTTCAAATACAAAATGTTTGCTGGTTATCGTTAATAACCATACTTTATTTGGTAAACAAAAACCTGGTTAATGTCTTATTAGGAGTTACTTGAGGACTACTACTCACAGGGTATGGTTTCAGGGTCGAGTAATTTGAACATTTAAAATCCATTAAATGGAACTTCCTTTGTGGGCCGCATTTCCCCTTTGTGTCGTTGGCCTGTCGTCTCTGCTTTTGTCAAGCACAAAAGCGGTCAATTGCAAGGCAGACAGGGGCGGAAAAGCCGACAATGGAAATCCGTCAGATTTCTTTAATTTCCCCAGCATCCTTTGACTGTCTTAGGTGGGTTTCCTAGCCGGTCCCTAGCCTTAGCTTTCCTTTGTCTATGATGATAGGCAGGACCACCAATTGTTGCATTTTCTTTTGTTTGTTCCACTTAAAAATTGTGTACTGTTCACACTTTATTATTAAATTATATAAATGCCAAACAATAACAAAATACAATAATAATAATAAGGTATATATTAATGTTTTTTTTTCTAGATATTCAGTTAATCAGGTAATGAGGAGAACTTTTTATTACCTTCATTTTGTAGCGCAAACTGAATAGTATTTAAAATAGATGTTTACACCTAACTAACTTTTCGCTCCTGACTTTTCGTTGGCTTTTCCAATTACTCTTTTTTTAATATATATCTTCGGACTTCCTGGTTGTGATACAAACCTATACATGTGTTCCAATGTTTTTCTAATTACGTCCATGCACACACACCCATATGTACCTTGGACATCTGATGTCCCCGTTGCATTCAATGTGAGGCGCTTAAGAGTGCAACACAGCACACAGGCACCACCCCTGACACCCACTCGCACTCCCCAGAACACATGTCATGGTATACCCGGCGGGCACCTCTGGCAGAAAAGAAAACAGAACAAAGTGAGAGACGGAGACCCAGACTAAATTAATCAGGGGCCAGGTAGAGCGATTGGAGAGCGCTTGCTAGAGTTCCGGAGTTCCTCGGGGGTTGGCACATGAATCCATGCCATCCCGCCGCCACAAAACGAGAGCCGGTGAAAAACAACCCCATGTGGACTATCTATATATGGACAGGAATATTCTTACACGTTCTTGGATGTAAACATAAATATTTTAAATATTATATTATTATTTATTAATATACATTTTAAATATTTAAGGAAGTTCTAGTACTAAAAGCCCATTAAAGAAAGGCAAGCAGTAAATAATAATAATAATTAATTATAGATACTTGAAATATTACAAATTGGTTAGTCAGAGCTCATTAAAGGCAAGCCATGCTTTACATTTATTAAAATTTTTGCCAACTTTTCTCATAAAAAGTAACAAAAGTTCAATTTTTGTAGCAAACCACTTTAAAAGGCAGAGTCAGAGCCAACGTTTACTGAAGTTTTGTTAACTTTTTCCTTTCTGGCTACGAAAAATTTGAGCACTGGGGATGAAAGCCCTAACACAGCTGATATATATTTTGAAGCCAAACTCCGTTCTCCGTTCTCACGGGTTTATTTCCTTTGGAAACCCAAAACAAGCAAACATACAAATGCTCGCGAAAATATTTATATAGTAATTCGAAGCGACCGAGTTGTCTCTTATTTCTCTAAGCAGATTTGTTTATTAACCTTAAATGGATTTGCCATATTTGTATTTTTCACAATTTCCGGTTGGCAAATTTCCTACATCTTCTTCAACTTCCCCTCGGAAATGGTTTCTTTAGGCAGATTCTCTTGTTTTTAACTTTAAATCAAGTTAATGAGGTAAAATAATTTTCGAAATGCTTAATTCTGCTGAAATAATTGCACACATTATGCCGCTCAAAGTTGAAATGCAAATAAATACTCAAGGACTATTTAAAAGTCGGAAAGGAACTCGGCAGCGGCGGCGAAGTTTTCCGGATTACGCCTGCTGCGTAATTTCAGTGGCGGCGGCGCACACACATTCTGCCTCCGGAAAAGCATTTGTAACAGTGTTTAAACTCACATAGCCTTCCGTGGTTTCTGAACTATTAAAAAGTGAGTTGAATTCCTTGGGCTGGAGGCCGAGCACCGAACACCAAACCGACTGGCAAGCGGCGGTCGGGTGGGTGTGTTTCAGGGGCGATGCGGTTGGGATGATTATCCAAGTTTTACTTTTACCATTCTTTCCCTTTCCTGGCCTGGCCTGGCCGTCGCACTTTTCCAACGCCATCAAGAGCCACAGCTCGTAGTTATGGGAAAATCTTTTAATTAATTTAAAACTAATTTTCTTAAAAGCCAACTGAGCTGACCTTTGAGTGAGATGAAAGGTCTGCACATACTCGTCGTGGCAGCAACTTCATTTAAACATTTTTCAGCTCGGTTTCTGGTCTACAAAATTAAATTACGAGCACCTATGTTTGGCCCCAGAGTTCGGGAAAATGCAATAAGCAATCTGATTCACTTAATTTGCATCCAAGTGTCCTGAAAATGCAACTTAATCATATTAGATAAATGCCACCGCCTGCCTTTGATGGAAAACGGCAAGGACTTGGCAAAGTGGAGATTTTTCCGGGGCCATAATCTCGAATGGATTTGAAAGCGACTCCCCCCAATTGGCCATCACTTTGAGGATTCGACGAAGGGAAGCATTCAAAGTGGAAGTGGATTAGCAATTTGTTAAGCCAACAGTTTACTCAACTCCGTGGGGCTTCACTGCGACGAGTTGTTTGCATTTGTCAGAGAGAAATGCTGCCCTTTTTTCCAGCATTTCCTGCAGCAGGAGAAGGATATCCGATGACCAAGCGGAATGCCCTTGATGGATCCATGTGCAGAGGGAAAAAATGTAATTATTTTTTATCTTTTGTAAAAATTGAGTCAAAAGTTAATGAATTAGGAATATGAATAATGAAATTTGTAGTTCACACGAACCAGGATGTGTTTCTTAGGCCGAAAAATATCGTAAATTTTTATGAAAATATAAAATACGCAATTACTTACACTTTATTTGATGATTCTGTGACAGTTTTTTTAGTATAAATATTAGGTAATATAAAGCAAAAAGTATATTTTCAGGTTATATAAAATATAAAGAAATATATAAATACATTTTCCTTTATTAAGACACTTTGTTAAAAGTTTGAAATGTGCTAAAATGGAAAGTTTGCTAGGTCACAGCTACCATTGCGATTTCTTTATGTACACTTTTCCCCTGTGCTGTGCAGGAACTGTTTGCGCGGCTTCTCTCCTCCGACTACTTTGTGTTTAATTGTAATTTTAACTTTTGCCATTCAAGTGTCTGTTATGTGCCATCTGGAGCGACTTGTCTGCACCGCCGCCAGAGCCTTTTCCGCTCATGCTGTCACGCTCACGCCGTGTTTGCCGTTCGTAAATGTTTTCAGTTTGGCTAAATGCAATTGTGGCCACTTCGGGCACTTCTTGCACTCGTTCCCCGTTCCGGGAACAAATTGAGTGCAGCCCATGCGTATACGCAATGTGAACAGCAGCAAGAGCGCACGATAATTATAATTATCGTTTAAGCGTTATTAAACTTTAATTGAATTCATTTAACGAAATCGGTGGAATTAGGTCAGATACTTGAGAGAAGCGCTTTGCGAATGGCTGAAAACGGTTCTGTTGTTTTAAAACTATTACTCCGCTTGGTTATATCCGAGTTTTGTAAATTAGTATTAAAAGTTTAATAATATTATAAAGTTTGAAAGGGACTTTTGCCGCTAGATCCCCAGAGGCTCTTGTGTGCTTTTGACTTTGTTCCGTTCTAAAGCACATCGTAGGCTAAATTTGAGGAGTTTTTAACACTAGTTTCTTTGTGCAACGAGCAATTTATATTATATTTTCCTTCAATACATTTATTTATTGTTATCAAAATAAAATGCTTTAAAATAACACATTTTCTGACATTTACTCTTTACAAACGCCTTTGTTCTGAAAAAGAGAAAGTGACAAAAAGATGAGTAGGTTTTAATTTTACTCCAGACCGACATCTTTATGGAAGTCAATTTATAAGCAGAATAAACACCCTCTCAGTATCTACGATTTTAATTTTCTGCTAAACGCTTGAAGAAACGCACATACGCAATTTGCCCTCACATCGCACACACACACCGGTCTGAAGGTTTAATTCGCAATTTATGCGACAATGGAATTCTGTCAGTCGCGTCGGAAACGGAATAAACTCACATTTCCGGTGTGTGCCAAGAAGACAGAAGAAAACTCAAAATCCACGCTCGTGTGGCGGCTGCCTGTGTCTTTGAACAAGGCAAATAATCAGGGAACAGGTACCATAACACTCGTGTTACTCAGGAAGCAGTAGCTTGGGGACTCTTGCCTTCTCCTCCCTGGCCGCCAGGCGCTTTCCACGGCAGGGAAAACAAGGCTGTACGATTAAATAAAATACTTCCTAATAAAAAAACACAAATTTAATTTACTTTCGGTGGCTGTCGGCTCGCAGCAAACATAAATCGAAGTCAACGAGGTGCCCCCAACCACTCACACCTCCTTGAGCTCACCCCTAGAAGCCTGCTCCTGTTCAGTGCTGATAGCCAAGACTTCTGAGAAGAAGCTAAAAAAAAAAGAAAAGATAAATTAAAATAAAGTTGCCTATAAATATGGTTTTGTAATTCAAAAATTATTGAAGAATATATACATATAAAGCGAAAGATACTGTAGATGCTTATACAATCTTAAAGCAATCCTCTTTTAAATATTTATAGTTCGTTTTTATAACCATAACTATTTTGTTCACCAAATAATATTAAACCTGTGTCTTTTAAATTAAATAATTAAATGCTTTATTAAAATTTATAATAATATTTATAAAATATCTGGAAAAAATCCGAATACAACCCAAAATGGTTTGATTAAAAAATAACTGAATTGACATCACTGACTGCTGGCGCTTCCTCTCCGCTCATTATGCTCCCGCTTCCCGGGTTTTCGGATCCGGATGGAGGAGTTGTATATGGCGTGTCATAAGCCTCCACCCAGTTACCCAAAACAATTTTCTTGTCCAACAAGCGTTGCTTTTTAGGCGGGAGAAGGGTGGGAGATTGGATGGGAGCCTTGGGGGAAGTGATGGTGTTACGGGAAGAGGTGGTGAGACGCCATATTTTCGAATCCATCTGATGCCTACGAGGAACGTGATGCTGAATATAATGAGAACAATTTTTATTTAAATTAGATCCACCGCCGGACACTTGGCACAATTATGGATGGGCAGCTGGCAGCTTCGGGGGGCCAGCTCTTCACTTGGCCAGCTTCCGGGTGATCCAGCTGATATAGGTGCTCATAAAATAAACTAAATGACCTGCTTTTCGGCTGATTACTTTTCAACGTGCCGGCGGCATGAAAGGCAGCAAATATTTTGCAATATGTGTGTTTACACTTGAAACAAATATTTGACTTGTTAATAAGCTTGCAGATAATTAATTCCTGGAAGTGTGATTACACTTTGTTCCTAATATAGAATGGAATATAAAGTTAAACAATATTTAGGCAGGCTTACAGTTCCTAGAAATATGAATAACAGTATGTTCTCTAAGGAGTGATGGTTGTATCACATAAGTTGAGCGACTAATAAGATTTAACAGTTACTGTAAAAATATTAGGATCATCTCATTATACTAAATTAATTTTGAAAGTAGAAGAAAGGGCGAGAGTCTTCCCCTAAATAAATAGTTTGAAATTATAAGGAATTATAACTTTAAAAGTAATAAAAATCCGAGACCTTCTCTTTTCTGTTTGATATTGTTGATTGTAATTATGGAATTGGAAACCAATGATATTAAGATCGCATAAAGAGTCCCCCTGAATAAATAATTGAGAATTACAAGCATTTAAATTCTAAATTGAGGCCTTTACTCCTTCAATTTTTGTGGATAGTCATTTAAATTTAAATAAAGTTCGAGATTAAGCTTTTACGCCTACGATCTTTGTATACTATCTACAAAGATCGTAGGCGAAAAAGCTCTTTAAAATTTAATTATTTGTATAATTCTCCAAGTGCCAACTTCAACTATAGGGTATTAAAAATGCTTGGACTCTCGGGGGGCTTATTTTATCTTATTTCGAGGGCTCTCGAAGGGTACTCGCACTCATGCTGCATCCATTTTCAAAACAGAGCTTGTTTTTCGGCCTGTGCTCATTATCGTAATGGACATTCTGGGGCCGGGGTGCTGCCCGAGGGGATCGTGGGCGGCGGCGCTGGGAGTGTTGGGTGCGCATTCCATTAATCATGCCGAGAGCATACAGCTCCGAGGGCCGGGAAACAGAACCGCAGAATCAACAGCAACAAATCATGCGAAAGCAAATGCGCAAATAATGCCGCTTAAAATTTCAATGCCTCGGCATTATTCATTCATTCCCCGGCCAAAGCCGTTATCGGAAATTAATTTTCAAAATCCGCTTAATGGTTTAGCCAGCAGAAGTAGATGCGGGAAAATATTTATGAATGCTCCAGATATGCGAAAGTGGGACTGCACTAGATTTTTCAGCTGTAAATTTGGCTCTCCTTATAAATATGTGGGTTTTATTTTAATGAGCCAGAAGAGGGCCAAATAAATAGTCAGACAAATATTTCACGCTCTGTACAATTTCGAAATTAGTTTCTCCCGTCTGTTCAGTAGCTATTGGGCTTCGAGGGTTCTCTATCATTTTACAACTAATTACCGAGTCGACAGCGCATATCCGATGACATTTCGCGTTTGCAAGTCAATATTTGACGAGCCTATTGGGCAAAGCCCCAAAAGTGCAGTAAATTGAACGCTGCCTGGCCATCTCCCTTCTCCTTTCCCAAATTACACATTTCAGTCTCGCAATATGGCCCCAAATTAAAGCGAAGCATTTGGAATATAAATTCTAGTCGCTATAAAAATAAGAGAAAACTCTATAAAAATTATGCAAATTTTTCTGTTTATATCTTTGACTTGCTGGCAAAAACGAAATGGGATTTAATTATGGACATTTGATTGTAATGATTTGCGGTGGATTAAAATAATGGCCATAGAAATGTTGTCATAATTTTTATTTTTCCATAAACACCAAATGTATTAATTAATTGAATGTGGCTGACAAAAAATAATGCAAAGTAAATAGAGCATTAAAAGGAGTTGCTAGTGACAGTCAAAGATTAAATTTTGATTGTAAATCAAGAGAAATTATTATTAGATTAAATTATCTAACAAAGGGAAACTGTTAATGACTCTATTTCACAGGTTAACAAGTTATTTTAATTAATTATTAAGCCCTCTTGAGTGGTTATGATGTCGACTAGCAAGTATTAAAAAAATTTAAATTGCAATAAAACTGACCATTTTGCTCGTATCTCTTAATTTCCTTTTTTCCATACCCTTCTTTTCGTTCGAAATTCCATATTAAATATTTTTTTTCAGAAATCCGCATACAACGAGTAAATTGTTCAGCTTTTTTTCGCACTTCATATTTGTATTTTAATTAATTTAAGCTGTTTTTTGTGCCGTTGTTGTTCTCTGAACAAATACCAACTAAAATGCAAAAGCTCTCAGGGAATGAGGCCAGCATATTGTAGGGCTAGAAGTTCGCCATTGTGCTTACTCCATTTGATTCGATTTTCCCTGATGAACTCCTTTCGACTGTCGCCTGTCGCTGCTGCTGCTGTTGCCTTCGATTAATGGATTTCCTTCGCTCGATGGCTCTGGCGCCTGAAAGGCTGCCATAAAAACTGACAAATCAACTTCCAGCTGTTTCGGCGTCAACGACCACCACAAATACACACACACACAAACACAGCCCGCAGTTGGAAGTGCGCAGCAAAAAAGGATGCGGCGGAATATGTCCAAAGGACTTTCGGGGTAAGGCTGTATATATGCTCCACGGGACTCAATGGGAGAGTTATGCAAATATGAATATCTGTTTTTTTCCCTTGCCCGCCTCGCGATAAGGGATATTGGAAGAAGGACCCAGGACCGAGAAACTTCAGCCTCAATCTCTTCCTCTTCCAGCGAGTGTCCTGGATTTTGGCAATCGGAAATCAACGCATAGAGTTTTCATTTTTGCGACCCTAATAATCCGCCCTTTCGCTTTTCTTTCTGCTGACTCGCCGATATGTGATTTTATCCGATCTATTCGGACGTGAGGAGGGGTCGGGGTTGGAGCGGAGAGAATTATAAATCTGGATCTGGGTCAAAAGCAAATTGCTTGTAATTCATTTTCCCCATATAAAGACATTAGATGGCATTATTCACGATTATGAGAGGGAGGCTGTGCGTGTGTGTGGTTTCTTATCTATAAAGATGTTGGCCAATTTCAATTTGTAAAAATTGTCCTTGTTTTTTTTTTTTTTGAGTCTCAAAGGACTGGGGAGGGTATGAAGATTTATTCTTTTTACTTCTCTGGAGTGTCAGCACTGTTATAGGATAGATAAGCGCCTTAAAAAATATCCAGGCTTTGAAATGGTAACAAAAATATTAAAATTAAAATTAATATTAAATAATAATAATTATCAGAGGACTGAGGAGGGTGTCAAGATTTATTTTGTTTTATTTTTCTGGAGTGTCAGCCGTGCTAAAGGATAGATAAGCGTCATAAAATAATATTCAGGCTTTAAAAGCATAACAAAAATATTAAAATTAAAATTATAATTATCATAGGTGTAATATAAATCGCTTTAAAGTCTCAGAGGACTGAGGAGGCTGTCAAGATTTTTTTGTTTTATTTTTCTGGAGTGTCAGCCGTGTCAAACCTATCGAGGTTGCAACAGAAATCACTAGGTTTCTTTAATCCCTTTTAAAGATGTATAAAACTATGCTACATAATGTCGCATAGTAAAAAAAAAGACACTGAATTTTGAAACTTAAACATTTTAATAAATTTCCAAACTCTAGCTATTTGTGTGGCACCCCAGTATAAGCCAATTAAAGTCCTCCAACGGAGTGTGAAAATATCAGATGTGTTGAAATCCCCCATTTTGGAGAACTAAACTTTTCCGCTGTCAGTCTGAGCGCATTGATAACGACTCCATTTGACTCCGCTGCCGTAATTAATAAGCCACCACAGCCACTCCTGCCACTCCGCATGCAGATGTGTCTATCTATCTACCAACTTCACGGATGCGGACGCAGCGCGTCGAGATGTGTGCTTGGAGCCAAGTTTATGGCACGGACAAAGACGACAGCCACAAGACTCAAGACCCACCCGGACAGCCGGAGGCGTGCCGGGAGAAAGGCGGAGAGAAAGCTATTCGCAGTGCAGACAACAGGAGGCGGACGCCGACAATGTGGCTGACTGATTTAAGTGCACATTTAGTGGCAGAAGCAAGGCGAAACCGGCAACACCCACTCTCGAGGACCCCGAGAGGTGGCCTGCATTTGGAGCTTCACTGCACACTGCTCGGAATTACGAATAGAGTGCGGCACAGGGCTTATAGTATTTATTTAAGACTAGTAAATACCCAAAAGCCTTGACTGCACTGTAAGATTTTAGGGCAACCTTCTAGATCTAATATACCAAGCTGGGTTTTAACAGGAGAAGTTTAATTTTTGGATTTTTGTATCATGAATTCTTCCCTAATTTTGATATAGCTGGATCTGAAATTTCAGGTTCCTAGCCCTTACGACTTGTGCTCTAAATTGGTCGTTTACAGTTGAAACACACACTTCAATGATCTAGAATTTCGGTTTATTTATTGTCGTAAAATTAAGTTTACTATAAAATTGTACAACTTCAAACTTAAAAAAATATCTACAATTTCGATCAGTGTATCCTCGCTGAAACTGTCTTAGATTGCGGTCTAGTCACTAAGTTTCCTGTGCAGACGTCGCAGACGTTTATTAAAATGAAGTCAGTCCCCGGGTCCGACAGGTTTTGTGGTGGTGGCGGTGCCAGAGCTGGGTCTTCAATTATTAAGTAGCACTTACAGTGTTGCCTCGCCTGACGAGCGACATGGATGGCGGAGCGATGTGGAGGAGCAGCAGAAGCAGAAGCCGAGGTGGATGCAGGACGCCCTTTAATGTCCACCTGCATGCAATCCAGCCATTGGCCCCGGGGCGCCCTATGAAGTGGCTCCGTGTTCATGCCCGGCTAGCTACTGCTCTTTCATTTCCATACACTGAGAAAATAAGCTTGAGGTGTTTCTGAATTTATATTTAAGATTTAAGTAATAATAAATATTAGCTTTACGTTTGCAAAGGTGCAAAAATATTCTCCGAATTCAGACTTTGCTGTGAATTTAATAGAAATTCCTCAATGAATTGTACAAGTATATGTCTAATTTCTATGTAACAATTTTATTTGTATGTATAAATTTGATGTATCAAATTTATATATTATTTATACTTACAAAAAGTATACATACAAGTATTGGTAATTTAGTACATTAATAATGCTGTGCTAAAAATTCCCAATTAGTTCTTCCATAGAGTCATGTCAATGATACATCAAATTTATACAAACAAATTAAATTGTTACATAGAAATTAGACATATACTTGTACAAACTGCTGAGAAATACAAATAGAAAATAGCTTCACTTATGGATAGTGAAAACTCCCCTGCGTCGTAATAATTCCCAAAGGGTTCGGACATTCCGTGGATGCAACCCTGCTGCTTTTGAAATCAATTAAAACGGATGACAGTAGCTAATGTATTTCAGTGTATAAGTGGGCCTGCACTACCCACTAACTGCCCTGGTGTTCCATTCGTGTGGCGGCCACCGTTGAGGGGCGGTAAAAAGCCTTCTCCACCTTTATTGTATGTGTAATATACATATTATTTACCCTGCGGCTTGGTGAGGATCCCTAACTTGCGATGAAAGAGTTGCAAGTTCTGTGTGGTGGCCCCCTCCGAGGAGGTGGATCCACCTCCGTTTCCACCCAGTGCACGGCGCCAACGTCAATGTCAATTGCACCGGGCACGCGAGATGTGTTGGTTTATTCTTGTGGAAAATGCCACGCGATAAGGATGCAGTCTGGAGTAATTTTCGCCTCGCCAGGTTCGCAGACTTCTCCCACTTTGATGAGCTCAATTGCCGGTGCAATCCATGCATGTCAAAGGCTAGCCAGATCCCAAGGCACTGGTATGTGTCCCCAACTGTTGGACCTTTGTTCCGAGCTCACAAATTGTTTCACGCAATGAAAATATTATCAGAACAAGAAAAATGCCTGGAATGTTTGCTTAGAGCTTTTAATAATAAATTTCTCCTTTCGTTTCTCGTTAGAATTTATGCTGAAAATATTTTATAAATGTATGTTTTATTTTATGCCTTTTTACTAAATACTCAAGTGAAGGGTGGCGATTTAAAGCCAAACTTAAATGTTCCAGGTTACAAAAGTACTTAAAAAAGTAAGTACAAAATTGATTAAGGCTTTAAAGCTTCTTTTTGTTTAATCAACTATAAAGTAATACAGAAAATACAAATTTGATACAAAAGTTAATCCCTCCAAGCGTAAACTTGATTTACAAATTTATTTATTTTACATTTAGCTTAAAAATACAACAAATTTCGAGTCACAAAAAATTGCAGGCAATTAATATAAAAACATTAATCTCTTCTTGTTTTTATGAGCAAGTAATTGCAATTTAATCCCTTAAAAACTACACGTACGAATAATATAGACCACAAATTAATATCGATTTTTTTGAAATTAATTGCGTAAAAGAGTGCAGCCGACAATAACCATTTAAGTGCTTTTTCTTCCGGTCTTTTGCTTCGAGGTTTACCAGCTGGTGGAGCATCCTCAGCCATTCTGTGGTTGATGTCGCAGTCATTAAAGTTTTTCTTGTGGTTTTGGTGTCAAGCCCCGCCACCTCCTCTTCACACTGTTGTGTTTTTTAACCCTCTTTGGACCTCGGAGATGTAGAGCGTTTATTTTTGTCCACTTGGGGCTGGGTGTTGCACTTTCAAGTCGTTGTTTTGGTTAGTTTTTCTTGCTGTAAGTTCAAAAATAAAGTCTATTCAGAAGGTGTAAAGTAAAGGGAAATTCTCTTCCGAGAAAGCTGAATAAGCGTATGCTTATTATTCTTCTTGCCAACTTTTAAAAAGCAAACACGAGTCCGGTTTCATTAGATAATTTTCTGTTTAATTAACTAACACAATTAGTGCGGTTTGCAAAGCATTTCTGTTGTCTTTCTAACCGGAAAAGGGATGTGAAATCTGATTTTTCCCGCCATTGTTTTCCTTTTGTTGGCTTATGTTGAGTTGACTTCCGCAATTTTCTTTTTTACCTATCTTTATTATTTGGCCAAATGAGCAAATGAGCAAGCTCCCCGTTGAATGCGAATGAGGTTCGTTTCACGTAATTACATACAGCAGGGAGTACGTACGTTTTTACCTGCAGCTCGTCGGGGTTTATTTTTAGTTTCTCTTTCCCCCCTTTGTGGGTAAAACAGGGAGGCCGCCCCTTAGTTACCTTGGGTGGCGGTGGTCCGCATGCGGGCGCCGAAATGGAGTTTTAAGTGCAGAGTCAGCCCGTTGCCATCATCATCCTTGGTCATTGATTAAGAGTAAACAGAGCATGTAAATGTTTGGATATTCAAACTGTGCATTTTTTCTTTGTGGCTGAATTTTTGCACATTTTAAAGTTGCCCCCCATAAACGGACGTGTGTGTGTGTTTTGTGTTGTGTTGTGCGGTTGTGTGTGTGTGTACAGAGCCACCCCGAAATGTTGAGCGAGTCAAAGCAGAAATTTCCTCGCCCACGAAGCATAATGAATAACATCAGTCCGAGCGCCGGAACGGAGGCGAGGGTTGAGGGTGGAAAAGGCTGGCCACACGACACCTCCCCTCCGGCAGGGTTATTGACATTTTGCCTATCTGGAGGATAGAGCTAAGCACAGGACTTTGCCGTTCGCGGTCCCAATACCATTCCAATTTTTCGCTCTTCGTTCCGTGCATTTCCCGGCCAGGCATGCCCCATAATTCTCGGGACTTGATTTTCCGCGCTGCGACCATTTTGCAGTGCTAGGCTGGTCAGTAATGCAGTCAAAGAAAATATAAACAGTGGTTATATAGAAGTTCTAGCGGATTTGAAATTATTTAAAACTAAACTAAACTATCCATATATATTTTAGTTATCAAATGTAACAATTACGCGATTTATGTGGCTCTTAAAAATGTTTTAAAAGGTGTTTAAAATTTAGAAATGCATTTATTTAAAAAAATATCATCATAAAATTATCATATGAATATGATCCATTTAATAACAACGATTTTATTGTATTTTTAGTGCTATAAAAACCATGGATATATGCCTTCTTCATATTTATTTCT
Source organism: Drosophila lacteicornis (assembly GCA_008044355.1). Lineage (NCBI taxonomy): Eukaryota > Metazoa > Arthropoda > Insecta > Diptera > Drosophilidae > Drosophila > Drosophila lacteicornis. Next base: position 39,194 of record VNKF01008719.1, read on the forward strand.
TAAAGATAGTGCTGGGCTTTTGTTTTTTCGAGTACACTTAACTTTTCAAACACCCCAGAAATATGCCAAAATGTATCCCCGAAAAATGTATTTATTCGAGTGTTGCTATCGCGAATTAGCGCTCTCCGGCGGGTGGTATTTGGTAGGCAGGATAACGACGCATTCAAAGGACCGCAGCACAGTGCAGTTAATAGTTTTCTGATGCCTCTCCCCCCGGGCACACACGCACCGCTGTCTAACCTCCGACCTCGGACCTCTGAGCTCGAACCTCAGACCCCCGATCGCCCACAGCGACATCGATAATCTTGTTGATGGGCCCTGCACTATTGAACAGAGCTCGCTGGGGGAAGTGGTGGATATTGGAGAGGATAAAGCCAGACCCCTCCTCTCCCCCCCTGAAACTATAGCCAGTTTCGGCAATTCAAAATCGAGAAATAAAACGAAAAACAATTCTGTGGGCTCTCTGCTTTCAATTTGGTGCAAATGCCTGTTTCTGCTCTCTGCCCTCTCTGCCCTCTGCCCAGTTTTTTAGGGGGAACTTAAAATAACTAAAAAGTTATTAACTCATATATTTTAATGGAAATGGAATCGATGTCCCACAATACTTAATTGAGGAAACATAGAATTTTATGTATATTTCATGAATAAAGCATTTTAATTGGAGTTTTAGGTAGTTTTTAATTACAGGACCTTTAACTACATTTTCTATTTCAAAATCTCTACTTTCTTACTTGTAAGGTTAATAAAGATTACCTAATACAAACATACCTAATATAAACCTTTAATTGATTGATGTAATTGATTTCGCATTCCCATTTGCCAGCCTCCAATCCATCTAGAACCAAGAGACAAAACATTGAAAGGATATCGGCCATTAGGGCTGTCGAATCTGGGGCTGGCAAAGGCGTGTTTTGCGACAACCAACTGTTGTCGGAGCCGCTGGAAAATGGTTTAATGCGACCGGACGCACGTGTGTGTGTGTGTGGCAATTGCCAGGACCTCGGGACCAACTCATTAGCGCGGAGGGCGAACAATGTCCGCATAGCATCTGGGCATCGGAACGATCCGTGCGTGTCCGCAATTAAAGTCACGACTCGGGGCCGGAGCTCGGAGCTCGGAGGGTGGGCTGCGTATCCCAGTGACGCGACAGATTTCGCTAATGATCCTGGGGTGTTGGGTGGGGTTATCCGATGGCCGTGCATCGCACAGTCAGTCCTATATCCGGCCCGGCCAGAACTTCTGTTGATGAATCGAAAATCTACCGGAATAGCATAGATGTGCATGTCAGCTGGTAAATTACGAGCTCATCGCCCACCTTTGCCTGTCGCCAGCCCCAGCAGATGATGTATTGCCGCCGCCGCCCTTGTGTCGACGGAGGCTCAAAAATGTTGTTAATATTTTATTGGTGGTAGATTATTTAATTACGGTGGGTGGCCATAAACCACATACGCACTCACACACGAAAAGCGTTAAGTTTGCCCTTAAAATACTCGTATAAGTGGATTTTGGCGTCTTAGTTTGAAGGAAATGGGCATCCATAAAATGCAGCATATTTTTTGAAGTGGTTTTTGGAGTTCTTGGTAAAGAAAATTGGGGTTTTTGGGGAAACTATGCTAGTTCTAAACGAGCTTGAGTTCTTGTAAATATATTTGAACTTTAAAATGTTGAAATATTTCTGGTTTTTGCTCTAAAAATGAAAGGGAATAGTTTTAAAAGTAGGATTTATCAGAGAATAATTAAAATTTAAAAAGAAAAGTTATTATAAGTATATTGCTATTTAATTTTTGTTTGTTGTTTTCTTTATATATTTATTAAGCTGAACAATAAATACAATTAATTAGACCATTTATAACCGACTGTTAACCATTAATAAACCAATACAAACCGCATTCGTATTTTAATTCGTTATATATTCTATTGTGGATTAAGCTATTGTCCGAATGAATCTCGACGAGTCACATTTTCAGTGGGTATTGTCTAGTCACTTCGAGTCCTGACTTTTACGCTTTTATGTTTGTTTTATTCCTTTGTCCTGGACCATAACTTTCGATGAAATTGCATTGAATTGTGGAAATAATCGCCATAAAAATGTTTCGTGCACGACTTGTAATTGGTTTAAGAATTTATGAGGGTTGATTGTGTTTTTCTTTCCTATTTTTATTTTTTTATTTTTGGTTTTGTTTCTTCCCCTTTTGAGACACACATACAGGCATAGAACAGGTCATACACATGTGTGGGGTTCGAGTAAGGGATGGGGGTAGCTTTATGCCTTGATAGGGGCCATTGACACCCTTTGTTGTTGGGACTTCAATCTTAAGCTCTTTCTCGATTGTCGAAATGTCATTTGTTTTGTACGCCGAGCGTAATGCCGCTCTTTAAAATCCTTTCGGGTCAGGATAAAGGTCGATTCTGGGAACGTCTAATACGAAATAATGCGGGCTTAAGGTAAGAAAAACATGTTTAAAGCTTGCTTTGGCTGAGCCTTTGGCTGTTTACTGAGCACTGATAAGGTCAGACAGCCTGGGTACTTGCAGGGGACAGGTGGATTTACCTGTTGTAGAAATTTAAGGTGCTCGGTGTATTACAGAATAATTTGCTTAGTCAATTTGCAAATGTAAACCGCAATTTGTCTCGAAATCATGTTGTGTATCTTTCTGTAACGTCAACATTTTTTTGTCATTCTTTCTTGTATTTTTCAGAATATGCCCTGGAGGCTCAGGCTGCTGCTGCTTCCGTTCCTTCCTTCAGCGTAGTAGGGCCAACGTCACAGCAATTTTCTCCCCTGGCGATGAGAGCTAAACAAATGACACTCCTTCTATGAGGAATAGCAGGCATCTTCCAACGAAATCAGAATCGCAAAGGCAATCGCAGAATGTGTGCCAGCGACGTGGAGCCGGCAGCATCCTGAATCTGAGTGGCAGGAGGAGATTCCTTGGACAGACACCTCTGATTGAATTGGAGCGAGGAACGCAGAAGGAAATGCGGAAGAACACGAAGGAAATGGCGGCGAATCGGAGGCGAAAGAAGACAATCGCTATACTGACATCGGGACTAAAATCAGTAGTCAAGTGGAAAATTATTGTATCATCCATAATGTTGCTCTTATTAAGTGGGACAAGTGAGTGAAACTCATTTACGGCAGGTCTCCTCCCTGACTGCTTCTGACACTTTCAGCCTGAATAAATATTAATACACACGCAGTGTGTGTGGCAGCCAACATGCGTATACGTAATATTTGAACATGGAAAATGCTTGCATCACTAACTACTTTGATGGTCACCTATTTGTTTTAATCATAGAAGTGCCAGCGTAGAGCATTTGCTCAGAGTTTACAAACTTGGCAGCCCAACTGGCATTTTGAGTTCCAAAATTGCATTAAGTATACGCATGGTGGCTTTCATATGTAAAATAAGTGTTATGAGCACGTTATCCAACGAGAATTGGTCGCATCCTTCTAACACCTCTCTAGAGGGTATATCTAGAGTATTTCTTATTTTATTTTTGTATTAAAATATTAACTATTATACATAAACTAGGTTTAATAACCAATTAGGAGTATAGAGTACTGGCTACAAGGGCCATAGACTCAACAATGGAAAAAGAAAACCTTTTAATTATATTTATTATTGAGAGTATTTTTTAGTTTTGAGTAAACATACGACTTGATTTTCTCTGTTTACATTATTTATTTACTATATGTGTTTTAGGTTATTTTGAACTTAAAAAATATTAATTAGTATTGTTGTAAAGTTTTCTATTCAGTTTTTTTTTATTTAGTTATCTTTTTTCTGGAGTTACAAACGAACCAAATTTAGTTATAGGGTTATGACACTGCATTGTAAGCTTAGATATTTGGAGTAATATTTCTAAGATTATTTCGATTTCTATAAGAGCAAGGAAGAGAAACATTAGATATTTTTTTATTAGCAATAATTATTATAAATTTAATCGAGTCTTTATTTACGTATGAGAAATTAAGCCGATTATGACCTCGAGTTAGCTATCTACTTACAAAATAAACAAAATATAAATGTCACTAAACATAAATTCTTGATAAATTTAATAGGTTTATTAAAAAATACTAAGCGATAAAACAAATACCAAAAATACCTAAATAGTACACTGCTATGACCGATAAGTCAATGAAGAACACTGTCTAAAAAATCATGCATTTTTAATTAATTTTCGGGCACAAAATATATAAGACTAATATGATGCTCATCTCGGAAGCTTAACAATTTTTTTTTTGCGATTATAATATAGCTTAAAAAGTGAGTTCGTGTTATCTTTACAAAAAATATCTTTAATCTTATCTTTCAATGAATAAAAGCAACAATATGGTGACATACCACCATTAAGAAAGTGTTAAGTCAAGACTCCGATTCAGAAGTGCGTTCTCTAAGCCTACAAATCTTCACATTTATCAAATTTAACCTTTCTTATATTCGTTCCTTGGAAATAATATTTTCTTCAACTTCTTCAAAAGATTATTTTTCAAAAATTTGAATTAAGGTATTAAAGCTGATTTTCCCTTTTATCGAAAGAGTATTTTCACATTCGGTATATCGAATACCAAAACTTCCCCCCCTTGTTTTCGTTTTGGTTGCATAATTTGTACCCGGGGGAGCTGTTGGATGCGACTCAATTTACACGACCGGGCGGAGTAAACAATAGTAGAGGCCCTTGAATGGGGCCAACAGAAGGCAGCGACACGAAATAAATTACAAGGATTTATAATTCTTATCTCTCTGTATTCCGCTCTCCGTGTCCTTTCATGTGGTGACTCCTCCTCGGCGATTGCCTCTGCATTGTGTTGTGTGCTTCCAATCCTACAAAAGGTCACGTGCTGGCTGTGCGAAAGGGTCGCCTGATGTCCCCCAGCACATTCACCGCCCTCAGCGGGGACCTGCATGTGCAGATTCAGTTCAACGGCGACGACATCTCCACTTCGTCGGCGGCGAAGGAGGAGCGCCCCACCACCACCACGGAGCACTCGAGCGCTGACTTGAAGACCAGGAACAACACCATAATGAGCACTTTAGTCATTAGCAAAATCATTGATGAAGCGGAGGAGGGCCCGACGGCAAAGGATCTCGAGCCCATTGCAACCACCACCAACAGCAACACCAACAGCAGCAAGCTGGTGCTGCAGCGCCGGCGCAAGGAGGTGGTCCAGAACATCCCGCTCTTCCCGGATCCCCGGTTCAACGTCACCCAGGTGACTGTGCCGTGCCAGACCTTCCTGATCGGCGGTCGCTACGAGATGCAGGTGGTCAGCAACCTCAGGAAGGTGGGCAGGAACCAGAGCGAGATCACCACCACACTGATGCCGTCCCAGGACGAGCGGCTGCTCCAGACCCTCGATGTGCGGTGGCCTAGTGCCGAGATGATAGTCAGTCCCGTGCGCCTGAGAACATATCCCAGGAATCCCGTGGAGGTGACCCTGCGATTCCCCGAGGTAAACTGCAACCAGACGGGCAGCCTGTCGCTGCCGGAGTTCTGGCTGGAGCTCCTCTACTGCGGCAAGGAGCGCAGCTGCAGCCGCAACATGTCCCGGTCCAGTGTGCTCTTCGCGGAGCAGATACGCGGATTCCCGAAGAACAAGAGCCTGCGCCTCGGCTGCGAACTGTTCGGCCTGGCCGGCAACTATGCGGTGCAGCTGCGACCCATGGTGCCCGTTCCCGGCCAGAATGTGCCCACCACCCGGCGGCTACTCAGCGTGGACTGGAGCGACGAGTTCGTGTTCAATGTGTATGCCCGCAGCATCTTCCCCTGCGATCCGCACACTGGCATCGGAGTGCTGTATGAGTATCCGGGCTGCATCCTGGAGCAGGGCGACCGGGTACGCCTCTACGCCAAGCTACGCGCCGATGTCGCCTCACTGAAGCCACCGACCTCGCTGCACTACGTCGCCGAGCAGCGGGTGGTGAAGAGCCAGCACTCGCTCCACTTCGCCTGCGACCTCTTCTCCGAGAAGTATGTGGAGTACTGCTTCGTCTACGTCAGCCAGGCGATATCCGGTGCGGTGGCAGATGTCCGGATGGACTGCGTCCCCACGCTGCCCGTGAGCGGTGAGTTGTCGACGGCGCATTAACGCCGCATTTAATGTCATTTAAAATTAAAGCCCCAATTAAAGGATGTTCACAGATTAATTAAAAATTGCCTGCACCTGACACCTGGCTATTATTTAAAGAATTCATTTAAATAATAAAATACTCCTCAACAGAAAGTTTCTTAGATATAAGAAATCCCTAGAGAATCCTTCTTTTAAGTTTTTTTTTTTGTAGCCACTTTCCCTAAAGATTTTCTTAATAAAATAAAAAATTAACTAAGAGTACTTTATGACTTTACAATCTTATGTATTAATATTCCACAGATTCGGACACTGGAGGCTGGGGACCGTGGAGCGAATGGACGCCTTGTTCTACGAATTGCCTGGGTGGCACAAGGAATCGCTACCGATTCTGTGATTCTCCACCGCCCCGATATGGCGCCAAGTTCTGCGAGGTATGTAACACATATGTATACATAAATATATATATATATATATATATATATGTTTAGTGGCACTCGCAAGTACTCGTAACCCGGTAGATTAACCTCTGAACGACCTCTGCCTCCACCTGATTTGACAACGTTAATAGTCAAAGTTTGATTGAGTGCTTCGAGTGAAATGATTAATACTCGCACTCGCACATCTGAGACGATTTCAATAAGTGCTGAAACTACATCCAAAGACAGGCGAACTTCGTTCCTTGACTAGGGGGATGCTATCACCTTTACCCTCGAGATGGCTTTCAGTTAAGTTCACATTTTAGTCGGCTATCGCAGTACACCAAGGGAAAAAACGGAAGTATTTGTTGTTTCCATCTAAGGTTTCGGAAAAAATGTTATTTAGCAAGGATAACTTTTTTTTACAGTATTTCATTATTTATAATATTTATAATAATGAAATATTATTATTATTAAAAAAAAAAAATGTGACCATTTTTACCGAACAAAATGCAATGAAATTTTATTTCCAGATAATATAAAGTGGCTTTAATATATTTGGAGTATAGTATTTGATCAAAATGTATTTAAAATATAGAAGCAATATAAGACTACCTTTAAATAAAAGAGACAAAATATGACCATCTTTTCCAAAAAAATTCTAACAATCACCAATGTAGTGTCATAACCAAATAAGGAAAATTAATTCCCAGAATTTAATATATGTAGTTGTAGTATAGTATTTGTTCAATATATATTTAAAATATAGAAGCATTATAGGTGCGTCCATCTTTATATAAAGAGATAGCAATGTAGTGTCAAAGAAAAGTATGGAAAATCTTTTTCTAGATAAAAGAAAGTGCTTTTATAATTTTTGTAGTGTTTCTTGTTCAGTATGCTTATAAAAAGTAGCAAGAAAATAAAATAAAATACATAAATAAAAACAGTGATAAAATTAAACAAAATATAACATTTTAAATATTTTCTAGTAACATTCCGAATATCTTTAAAATTTATTTTAAATCCAAAGCAATTTATGTGGCAACATAAATATATTTTAATATAATTAAGAAATAGAGATTTTTAAGTGGGATGTTGCAATGTTTTTCCCAGTGCACTCCCCCCACGGCAAGAATGGAACTATTCCATTGTTTTTGTTTGTGGAGGAGGACGGAGGCCTGGGTGGCTTCGGCATGTTGTCTGCGAGCGTGTTTCCACACTGCGACACTTGCTCTAGATTGCGTGGGGAATTTACGGCGCTTCCGACAATTGTCGGCCTACTACGCCTCGCTTTATCTTGTTTCTTTTGTTGAAAGCACTGGAGCACCGAGCATGGAGCAGGGAGCACCTCCTCCGCCTCCTCCTCGCGCATTTCATTATCCAAAAACTTCCGGCATCAGCATCAGCCAGCGATAGGGGCACATTTGGCCGTACTTTGCCGTAACTTGCTCGGAACAATTACAACGAAAGTTTTTAAATGTTCTCCGCACTTATTGCGAGTAGTTCTTACACGGCTCCCCGGATGCTGGGACACAATGCCATCTCGCCGTGGGGCGGACAACAATCGAGTGGGCGTGGCTGGTTCAACTGCAAAATGGTCGTGGAATCTAGAGAGGCGCCACCACCATCACGCTTTCCATAACAATTTGCATTCGCCCCGAAAGAATAGACCGGAGGCGTTGCCGCCGCCATGTGCGAGTGTGTCTACAAATATTGCCCCACAGGCTATTAATCAAACAAAGCCCCGACACGGCACAGCCCGGCACGGCACGGCACGACAGGTTCCATATTTGCTTTTAGAAAACACCTAACCTCTAGTGACCACCGCCGCAACGCAGCCACAAACTCAAATTAGTGACTACCAATGCGTTGCGTTCCGGAAAATGTTTTGTATTTTTATGATTTACTCACGAAATAACGCTATAAATTGTCACATCAATTAGCGAGGGAAGCCTCTGCTTTGAAATACATTTTCAGGCGTTGCTATTTCTGAGGGTTTCATGAGGGTTTCAAGGAAAATAGAGGAACTTTAAGCAAGTAGTTTTCTCATTTTTGTGAAGTGTTCTCAAGTACTTAAAGCAAAATATAAAGGCTAAAATCTCCTTTCAATAACACCTAAATAAAGAATTAGTCTTTAAATCATTTCTGAATATATTCACAGAAAGTGAATAAAAAACAATGAGAAATACTCGAGCTGAAAGAGCATGGTCTTTAAGGAAAGTTAGGCGATAAACGCAATTGTGTCGGCCTTTGAAATTATTAGAAGTGTATGAAAAATGTTCAGTTATTATTAAACAACAAATATTTATAAAAAAAAGTATATAAACACCAGACTAATTGTGTTTTGTTTGCATTTAATATTAATGCTTTAATGGCTTTAATAGCACTTTTACTAATAGTCAGCCTTTCATGAGGTTAATGGCATAATAATATTTAAAATATATATTTTCGCTTATGAAGCCCACAAACATAATTTGTGGCGGCAGAAATAGGTTAACTAATAAAAAGGTAAATCGAAATAAGCTTTGGAAAGCTTTCATTGCCTTGACAACCTGGACTCTTTGTTATATTTATTCGGGCTTCAATTTCTAAAGAGACAGAACCTACATATTTGCAAGCCAAAACTCGACCAAAATTGTTAGATATTTTTTCCTTCGGTTAACCAAAGACGAGAACAAGCCGCCAAGATGCCGCCAAAGCCAAAGAAGGAGAAGAAGGACCCCAACAAGGTCACCCAGGTGGACAGGACCTTCTACGAGCTGACCATCACGGATCTCAACCAGAAGCTGGCCCGCCTGCGCTCCCACATGACCAGCGTCGATGAGTCCAACCTTGTGATTACCGAGAAGCTGCGCGAAGTGGAGGCCGATGGCGTGGACGTGGCCGCCCACTTGGAGCGCACTTTGGCGGAGAGGAACAACTCGATAACCGAGCTGGAGGAGCGCCTGGTGGAGATCACCAAGGTGCGGGACGAGGAGAACAAGATGGCGCAGGATAAGATCGGGGATCTGGAGGCCAAGTACAAGGCCATGCACGACCAGCTGACCTCCGAGATCAAGCTGCTTAACGGCAAGCTCAACTCCCTCGATGAGTTCCGCATCCAGCGGGACGTTCTGCTGGCCAAGTTCGATGACCAGGAGGCGGATCTTAAGGAGCGGGAGAAGGACCACAAGGAGGCGCTCTACAACATGGAGCAGCGGGCGGTGGTCGAGAAGGATGCCCTCAAGAAGGAGGTGGAGCAGAAGCTGCTCCAGGTCTCCGAGGACTTTACACGCTCCAGCGAAATCCGGAACGCGGGCTACACGCGCCGCCTGATCCGCGAGAACATCGCGCTGCAGAAGGAGATCGACCTGCTGGTGATGTCCCAGATCAAGCTCCAGCAGGCCTACACCAACCAGAAGGCCAAGCACAAGGAGATGGAGGAGCAGTACAGCGCCCTGGACCAGATCAAGAACGAGCTGGTCCGCAACTCCGTGAACAAGATCAAGATCATCGAGGGCCTGACCCGCAACTACGAGAAGCTCAAGGCCAAGTACGTGGAGGTGCTGCGCTTCCGCAAGGCCTACGAGGAGCATCTCCAGTCGGCCAAGTGCGAGAACGTCAAGCAGAAGGACGCGGCCGGCAAGCTCCGGACTCTGGCCAAGCGCATGGAGATCGTGGAGCTGGAGAACCGCAACCTGGGCGCCGTCCACCAGCAGCACGAGATAGAGATTACGCGGCTGCGCGGCGTCATCCAGGAGATCAAGTGCACGGTACGCGACGCCATCGTGGCGGAGCAGGCGGCCAAGGCCTTCCCCGAGCGCTTGATCGAGGCCAATGTCGATGAGCCCCCGGTGATCGACGAGGTGCGCGAGGAAGCCCTCTCCGTCTGTAAGCTGAAGCGCAGCGATCTGCTCTCCCAGCTGATGAACATCGTGAGCTCCCACTCGGAGAAGCTGCCGAGGACTCCGTCGATTGCCTCCATCGGCAGTGCCACCTCCTCGCTGTATGCGCCCGGCAAGATGGGCTTCATGCCCAAGAAGCAGCGGGAGACACCGTACTCGGCCTTCAAGAGCGAGGTCATCGACCAGGAGCCGGATCTCAGCATTCCCGAGCACCTGCAGAAGAAGCGAACCCTCGACCGGGCCGGCACGGTGACACGCGGCGACGAGAACTCCATCATTGACGTGGAGTTCGGCACCACGCTCTACGTTTCGTCGTCGCGCGAGGATGATCTCATCGAGCAGGAGGAGGAGCCGCTCGAGGAGCCGGAGGGCTCCAGCAGCACCATGTCCGTGAAGAAGTCCAGCAGCGAGGGTTCTGTTGCTGCGCCTGCCACCGCTCCTCTGGCCGCATCCTCCTCCGCGCACGACACCAAGAAGGTTCACAGCAACGAAACCATGAGTACCTTAACCGGAACCTCCAAGCTCATGCCCCTCGTCGGGGAAGAGGAGGTCGAGGAGGAGGGCGAAGAGGAGGATTTCGACGTCCAGTTCGTCTACTAGGACCCCGTTTCCTTTAGTTTCCAGTCGTTCTATGTAATTCTGTGTTGAAATGTGAATAAAACAAAGATATTTAGGCCAAATTTATTGGGGTCTTTAATGTTAAATAATAATTAAATTACTTAATTAACTAAACAGATTTTTAAACGAGTTTTAATTGAATATTATTTTATATATTATACTTCCAGGGTCCTTCGGTGGAGACCCAGAAATGTGGCAAGAGCATCGCCGATACGTGGGACTGCATCTACGAGACCTCGGGCACATCCGTAACCAAGACGAACAGCTCGGAGGTTAGCCAGGAAATCGGGCCCGGGTGTCGTTGTGGCTGCATTGTACATCTGGGCTCCTCGAAGCCCAAAAGGATCATTGCGGGAGCCACACAAAGCTGTCCCGGTCGCTCCTTCTGGCTCATACAGGTACGTCGTCACATTAACTGATCCCCCGAGCCCTCGAAATAAACAAATAAGACAGAGCTGCCACTAGAAAGTAGCGAAAGTTAAGTGAAGTTTTGTCCTTTGGCCATTGGTCAAGTTTTGAAAGCTTCTCCGGCTGTCTGCCGCCATAACTATAAAAGCGAACAATGCCAAACACTCAGAAGTCCGAGTCCATGAATAAAATTCCGCAACGCTTCAGAGGCTGCTACTGCTGCTGGCCCCCAGACAAAGGACCAAGGACCTCCTCCGTCTAATGTACCATGCCGGGTGGCGGAGTGAGTTGGAGCGGAGTATTTCAGGCTGGCCAAAGGGGGTTGAACTCAATTCATGCATAATAAATGCCCCCACTTGGTAGGCGTTTTGGCCAGTCCCGAAAACTATCAATGCGTAAGGTCTATGGGGGTGGCTTGAACTCTCCACACCCTGTATTTGTGGATGTAAATGGGTATACTAGAGGAGAGGCTGTATACGTAGGGAGCTTTAAGACCTTTAAGTCTAGTAAAAGTGTACATACATATGGATGTGGTTGGTTTAAATTTCCAATTATAATTATTATTATTGTTAAATTTTCTAGTTTATGCCTTTTAGAGGAAAAGCTAAATGGTTGTAGAAATTTATTTCGCTTGTGTTGATGGCAGAAATTCTAACTTATTTATGGATTAAACTGAATGTACCCACAATTAGATAGAAACTGATTAAAAATCCTTGGTTTTTGTACAATCCTGTTTATAAAGCAGATATCGCAACAGGGTGTTCCGTTCCACTAAAAGTTCCCCAAAGACAGGGTTACCCGGGGAATTGATTGAAAAGGGAATCGAAAGAACCGCTCACTGTTGCTCTTCCCTTTTGCATTCTTGCTTTAAATGCGCTCTCTTAAGACAGCTGCTTTTTGGAAAGATCTATTATCTCTGTCTCGCACCGTTTTCCTCGTTTAAAAAGAGAGAGCTCTTTTTCAAGTTTCTTTCCGTTTATTCTTGGGTGCAAAACCGAATGAATGGGTTAATGTACGAGCTTTTTTCTAAAGAATATACATATAGGAACTATTTTGAATATGTATATAGTTTAGGCAAGCTGTAATAAGACACTCCTGATATTTTCTTCATACCATTTTCCTTTCCCATTCAATAAATAAAATCAATAGGTATCCCTTCTTCGACATAACCCCCTTTTCGGTTCCTACATATTTTTTGTTCCCCTTTCCCCCGGATACAATTGGAATGATTAGACCTGCCAATTGGCACGTTCGATAGCGGGAGGAGGGATATATGTGCTGATTGGAAGGAGGCTGAATGGTGATGAATGCCTGACCCACTTTGGTAGCTTCCTCCTGTGCCGGAATGGTGGGGGGGAAACCCAAACATTTGCCCGTATGTTCACAAGCAACTCTCTTCCTTGCAGGTGGATGGCGAGGAGAGCATTGCTCTTTCCCTGAGCTTCCTCCGCCTGCCCTGTGGCGCCCAGTACATAAAGGTGCGCGACGGACCCTCACTTTCATCCACGCTTCTGGTGGAGCTCAACGGCGGCGGGCTGAGTCTCAAGGGAGGCGATGTTCCGGTGTCCGTCGAGTCGAGTGGCGGCCAGCTGCTGGTGGAGTTCTCCGCCGGCGATGGCCAGGCGACGAATACATCCTCTGTGGCCCAGGACGGAGGCGCATCCTGCACCGGCGGCTTCATGGCCAGTGTGCAGCAGCAGTTGGGTGAGTGTAATCCCCGCCCGGAAGTCTCCATGTGAATTCGATTTAAATTGAGCTCTCAACGTCGCCACAGCAACGGGAAGCAGCAACGGCAGCTCCACACTTGTTGCGGCCACTCGCTTGGCCGGAAAGAGTCGCTCCATAGCCCAGAAAACGATGACACATCTCCGGTTCACATTGGTCCATCTGAGTGCCATGATCTTTGCCAGCATAATCATCATAATTAGCGCCTTGCTCGGTGGGTATTAGTATGAGATTGGAAAGTTTAATTAATTATTTAATTAATGTATAATTATTCCTTACTAGGTGCCCAGTACGTGGTGCGCTACCGCAAATACCACCTGGCGGTTGCTCGGCGCCAGGACGAGGGCTCTCGCCTGCACACGCCGAGAGCTTCCCTGAGTTCCCTGCAAGGACCACCCTCGCGAGCCATGTCCACCACTACCCTGCTCTCGGAGGTGATTTACCTGGTGAAGATGCGGCCCAAGCACCACCTGCGGCACTCCATTCTTCGCGAGAGCGTGGACGCGGAGAATCTGACCAGCGAGACGGAGTTCAAGGAGACGGATTCGCCGGGAATGCTGGCCAAATGGTGGGTCCTTAAAATAAGAAAATAAAGTTAAAGTTAAATAAAATAAATAATATTTTTTGCAGCGACGAACTCAAGGAAATGGGCAGCTCGGCTTCCATGCTTACACTACGCAACGAACGATCCTCGCCAGCGCGATCCTTGGACACCGGCAGCGTCATTGGTTCTCCCTCCTCCGGGGAAGTCGAGCTGGCTTCCAAGAATTCCAAGGATTCACCCACGGACGACCGCCTGGAGCCGGCCAGCTGCAAGGACAGTGCCCGGGACTCGGAGTCCATCATATCCTCGGGCATGAGCTCCCTGTGCAACAGTCCGCCCATGAACAGCAAGCGGCTGAGCAAGTACTCGGATCGCTACGACGCGGTGACCCTGAAGCTGCTCTCCTCCCGACTGGACGAGAGCCTGCAGGATGCCAGCTCCCTGCACTCTGTGACCGAGTCCCTCAGGCTGGGCCGCCTGGGATCGCGCAGTGTCAGCTCCTCCCTGACGAATGTGAGTTAAGAGGTTGCTCCACCAAATCCTTCCTTCTATAATTTCTATCCTAAAATATTTATTTACGAAATGTGGCCAACTATTAAATCCCTTAAGTCCTTGCAGGGCTGCTACTCCCCGGCTGCCAGTGTGGTTAGCACGGCGACGATCAGGACGACCAGCAATCCCAAGGAGTCCAAGGAGAAGCAGAATCGCAGGAGGCTGCTGGCTCGTCCCGGATCCGAGTTCTCGCTGGGCAATCAGGAGGAGCTCGAGCTGGACTACTACGATTACAACGTGATCAATGCAGGCTCGGCTCCGGGCTCCTACCTGGGCATGGATCCGGCATATCTGGTGTGGATACCGCCCTTCGAAGAGGTCGCTGAGCGGGAGGAGGATGACAAGACACCGGAGCCGGAACGGGAACCGGATCCCGAGAGAGACGAGCGAGAGCCGCTCTACGAGGAGATTCAGATGCCCAAGTACGGCCACTATCTAAGTCCCGCCAGCAACACGGAGTCCAGCAAGTCCAACACGGCGGATAATACTCCCAGCTCGGAGGAGCGATCGCCACCGAACAGTGGTCGTCCCTCCAAGGCCACCTCTCCCTGCGACGCAGGCAAGACCCTGCCCAAACAGCCCACTCCGTTCATGTCCAGGAAGCAGCGCCGCCAGTCCAAGCAGCAGATACAGGCCACTCTTTCCCTCAGTGCCGGATCCCTGGACAACGAGCAGCGAGCTGGAAGAAGCACGAGAAAGCCCCCCCTCGAGATCCCGGCAGTGCACCAGAAGCTGGAGGCCGACTTCGAGCCCAATGAGTCCATGACGGGCTCGTATGTGGAAAAGGAGACGGCCGTGGAGAAGTCATCGGGGGATCTGCAGGAGTTTCTGGCTTTGGACGACATCCAGTTCGCCGATGAGAGTGGCAGCGACTACGAGGCGGTAAACCTCAAGCAGGTGGCCCAATCGGAGTCCAAGCTACACCAGGACGATGTCCGATCGAAGCTGCTGAGAAGGAAGGAACCCAAGTCGAAGGAGGTGTCCGTGTAGCCCGGCAGCTCGCCTGTACATACTTATAGAAGGAGCACAAAGAGGACAGCATATGCTTAGTTATATCTTCGATCTTGTAAAATACGGGTTAATATAACATATGAATGCGGCAGCAGCACCATGAGAAACGTAGACCACCTTGGAGTAGTTGTGTCTCAAAGCTCATCTCTCTCTGAAAACTGTATACTTATAGAAGTAAAGAATCTAGTCTCAAGCTCGTATAAGGCTACTCTGTTTAATCTCACGTTACACTGTATATACCGTAGCTAAGCCTCACTGTAATCTAGGTATTTATTCGCACCAAAGTATTCTATTTGATATAATTAAGACATTTTAATTGGCATTTACTTGGAATTAGGAAATTGGAATTACTACGGACTTTTGTGATCTTTATTTATTGCTTGCAAGCATTGGAAATTCTAGTCAATATGAATAGTCGAAATTAATTAGCGTTTGAGATCAAAAAAATGTTTTTGTTTTGCCAGATACTAAGCCTTTTAAACACACAGATCCTTAAGTTAAGAAACTAAATAAAGTACTTGTACAGAAAGCGGAGTATTAATATATTCATTGGGATTTGATTTATTTAGAAAGCAGCATCATTTATCGGTTTCTGATTAACAAACCTAAGGACTTGGCAAGAATATCATTATCTTTTATATAATTTTCTTGTCAAATCCCTAAGGATTGAATCATAAATCTATTACAGATCAAGAGCAAGTAATCGAACTACTTTCCTTGGGAAAAATAAAAGAATTACATCTCTTTAGAAATGTTTTTCTCTTACTTGGCGTTGGGAAAATAGTTGAATTACTCTTCTTGGGGCACATATTTAATTTTCTCTTCCTGGTAAAAACAATGTACCTATCCTCCAGGGAATACAGTTTCTTGTCCAGTTGCCGAGCTCGATTGGATCCCTTGCTGGGCTTATTCCACATTGCCATGTTGGCCCGATAGGCCAGCAATTCCTGCCGCCTTTGCGCCTTTTTCATTTCCTCCAGGAACGGGGCATCCTTCCCTGGACACCGTATCGTCCGGCATATACAACAAGCTGACTTATTTTTTAAGACTTCTTGACATACTTTCTCCATTTTCGGGGGTCTTACCTTTATTTTAGGTGGTTTTTGCTTTGACCTCGGCTTGTTCAGTTTATTTTCAACACCAGTATCCTTAACCTCTGTCATTGTGTCCATTTTGAATATGTCATTATAGGGATACAGAAGTAAGTCGCGATCGTGAATACCCTCAAGGTCCAGGGAATTATTTTCGGTATTTTCGGAAGAAGGCTTATTCAGATACTGTTTCAACTTCCTCAGCTTCTCCTGGTAGGTATCGGTCGAAGCCATGCTAGTTTTCCGGGAGGCCACACTTCCCCTTAAGCGTCTCTGGTTCAAGGACGGTCTGGTTGACCAAAAATTATCTATTTCAGGTGGTAACTCAAAGGCATCGCGGATTAGCTCGGATGCAATGAAGGAGTTTTCGATTGCCGGGGTGAACGC
Source organism: Drosophila lacteicornis (assembly GCA_008044355.1). NCBI lineage: Eukaryota > Metazoa > Arthropoda > Insecta > Diptera > Drosophilidae > Drosophila > Drosophila lacteicornis. Next base: position 55,906 of record VNKF01008719.1, read on the forward strand.
TGCCACACTTGGCTTCTGGTCCACCTTTGGGCTCTGAAATCTGTGTCGACTCGCTTTGCTATATTTTTCGGTACTTTGAGCCTTAAAAATTCGTTGTTTCCGAATTTTTGTGGCACTTGCTGGCTCAGCTTTAACTTCTTGCTTCAACCCAGTTGGTTTTCTGACTTTATCTTCTTTAACATTTTTCTGTGGGACATCTTTCTCTCTTTCTCGTGTTAGCTTCTTATAGTTCGCTACCGTGGGAAATTTGGATATAAATTTAGGGGGCTTTGGCTTGATAATTGCTTCCTCGGGCTTGTTTTCATTGGGTCTCTCTAGAATTTGAAATACTTCTTTCAAAGTGCTGTTGCCAATAGGATTCAAAGTGGAATGCCTTAAAGAAAGTTCCTCTGATCCAGTTGGTTTTTTGGCTGACCATTCCTTAACATTGTTCTGTTCGATATCTTCCTCTCTTGGCCTTGTTAGCTTTTTATAGTTCTCTTCCGAGGGAAATTCGGGTATAAATGTAGGTGGCTTTAGCCCTGGTTTTTTAGAGAAGACCTTGGAACTAGAATCCTTTATAGGAAGCTGCTCTGCGAGAGGCTTCTGTTTACGCTGGATGGTTTCTTTGGGTTTGGGAGGATTATTCTGAAGCTTGGAATTCTGCTTTAAGATGGGAATTCTGGCCGTCTGAGAATAATGCTGATGCTCGGTGGTTTCTTTGGAGATGTTTGTCTCTGGTAATGTCGTTTGAGCTTTATCAATATCTTTCCTTGGCTGTTCACGCCGCTTATTGATTTGTGGCCAAATTTGAAATAATTCTTTTTTAGAATGTTGGGGCTTAGAAACTGACTTGGGCGGTTCCCCTTTGTGAGTTCTTTTCTCATTGGTCTTCTCTCGAAGTTTTTTGGACTCGACTATTGGATATTTCGCTTTCAAGGGCTTTCCTTTGGACTTTTTACCTTTAGAAGGTTTCTGCTGAGTTGTGGTCTCAGTACCCCTCGGTCGCACTGTATAGATCTCTATGACTGGTGGACTCACTTTAGGAGTAACAGGTCTTTGGAGTTGATTATATTCCGCTTTAGGATAACATTTGCATTGAAGATGCGTCTTTACGATGTCGTATATGTCATTGTAGGTTCCATCATTATCAAGATTGAATTCCCGTTTGGTTTCTATTCTACTGCGTCCTGCTGACTTTCCACAACTTGGTTGATCCTGGCTGGCCTGGAGAATCTGGTAGAAGGCATTTTTCTTGTCAACACCTTCGTTATGCTTTGATCTAGAATGCCTCGAATTTGGGATCACACTTGATCCGGTTCCGGCTAAGGGAACTCCTGAGGGGGATCCAGACATTTGCTTGGTCCACACATTCCGCTTCCTGGGGCCAGTTGGCCAGGCCAGAGTGCCTTGATCGAATTTGTGAATGCAGTACAAAACATTCGAGATCGAGTTCGAAAGATACTTGGCATAAGGATTGATGGGAGTGGGATTGGGTGGCCGATCCATAGGCTTGTCACGGGGAATTTGGATTTAAAAATACTATTGAATAAAATTATGCACTTTTTTTGTATCTTTCGATAACCTTGTAGACAATTTAAAGCAAATTAATAAGAAAGTGAAATAAATACTACAGGCTTACTAGGTATAGGAGTTCAATTTCGAGTTTCTTTTCTATCTATCATGGGGTCAAAATTTGTAATGGGCCTACAACTTTAGAATGAGACAAGGTCCAATACTGAAAAGGAGGAGGTCACCAGGTAAAGGTAGGTGTAGAGAATAACCAGAAACAATGTGAGTCACATTTTGATTTCAACATATTTAATTATTAAATTATATAAAAGTAAATAGTTTATTGATGACTAGAGCATGGCGTATCATAAATTAGATGCCAACACATTCAACGGTTCACAGTTAGTTTTTTAATTACCTAAACCTTCCGAGTCGAAGAACCCAATTTAGAAGTTTTTGAAATATAATTCAAACTTTTTTATAATACAGTAGAAAATAGTCAATCCAAAAAGTTAGTACCTAAATTTCAAAGCCTATATATACACTATACACATACAACCAATAACAATACCCCTAGAAGAATGTGTAAGGACACGTCCCCTGAAGATTGCGCCAGAATCTATGCCTATTGGTGTATAATAATAGGAATTGTTTTCTTAGTCTGTGCCTGCTTAACGCTTCTTAAAGGAATAAGGGCATTAAACTATTCAGACAAATATCAAAGTGGAATATACAGTCGTAGGAGAGATTTGATAGATCCCATATTTCTTATAGTCGTCAGTGCTCTATTAATATTTGTGGACGTATTGTATATAGTCGCTGGAGTCCTATTGTGTCTGGGAATGAACCGGGTAAGCCGATTTGCTTTAAAGTAAATATTTATTGACCCAATCCGATATGCCCCATCTACAACACCTAAAAGTAAAAAGAATCCGTTGAAATAGCTTTTGCCACAACAGTTCAGTACTCCTTGCTTCTCTCATATTATATATTTTTCTGCCTGTGCTCGATACGAATAGCTCTGGAATCGATAATAAAAAATCAATAATTCATAATTTCAGCCTTATAGGATATAAACATCTGACCAAAGTTATAGCACTTTCCTTGAGCCGCCCCAGGTATTGTTAGTATTGATTCTTTATTTTATTCTTTGCAGGAAAGTGCCAAAATGTTTAAAGCTGGAAAGTACCTAAGCTGGTTCGGCGGAATTGGTCATTTCTTTTTAATTTTTCCAACAGGTAAGTATCCAAAACCTTGTAATCAATTTTTAATTAGAGACTTTCTATAAAGGAATTACTGAGTTAAAGTTAGTTAAGAAAGAAGAAAGGGCTTTTTGGTAAAATATGATTGTATTCATCCTGAAGTCGCATTGAAAAAAATTGTATAGCATCCTGACATTAGGCGAATTGTAATTCAATTTAAATTATTTATTGTAAAACTGAGAGGAAGCCTTAAAAATTCAACTTCTCTGTTTGATATTTGTCCTATTCAAAGCACTCCTATTCTATATCCTTGAATTTTTTTAGTTATACAAGTTCATAAATATTTCGATTAGTTATCATTTGTTCACAATACCTTTTCTCATTACAGTTTTCCATGTTTATGCAGTTTTGAAACTAAGTGCATACATTAAAACTCGCTGGGACAATTAAAAAGGGATTTCCAATTGAAGATTTCCGAAGACGTCTATATATTTAAAATTGCCAATGTGTTTATATCCAAAATTTCTGTGTTGTGATCACTCAAAATTGAAAAAATATATGAAACATGAACATTTACGTACACTAGCGTTTTGAAATTACTTGAAAACGTGTCTAAAAATATGCTACAATATTTGTCATCGTAAAATAAACAAATTTGGTGCCTCAAACTTTTCGTTGCATACTTTTGGACGCATTTTAAAGTGATTTCAAAACCCCGCTATAGCGCTATTGTGTACTAGACCTCGGTCAAATTCCTTTCAGATTTTGATGTGGAGCGCGACGGGGTTTAAAATTTGTAAGTGCACTGAAATGTGATATTTTGACTGAAAATAACATGAATAGCTGATGTAAATCCAATTTCCGTTAATTTATTATACTAATATTTTAGGAGTTGGTTCTCTTCCAGCTTAGGAGGTGACCAGGTAAAGATAGAAATAGTCATAAACCAAAATTATTTTTATTTCAACATATTTTATTAATAAAGTTTCAGGAAAATATTTCGTCTATCGATGAAATGTGGCTCAAAATACAAATAGGAGAGACAGGTAGGTGCTTTTGCTTACACGTTAGATTTACAATCGTAAATTGTTAATTGATGACTAGAGCATAGCGTATCATTATTTAGATGCCATCGAGGGGCGACATTAATTGGTCCTATAGTGCCTGTTGAGAAGCGTTTTGGTATTAGACTATAATAGGTACTCGTTTACGATCGTGTGAATATATGTATATATTATTACTCTCTATTAACGAACGACTTAGGGTAGGGTAACTCTTTAATTAACGGATATCGGCGAGAGACTTAATATCAAAAGTATTTATTGCGTTGCTTTGGTTGAGGTCGGAAAGTTTACATTTTGTTTTTTTAGATGTTATATTTGAATGCAAGCAATATCTTTGAACTTTATTCGGTTCAAAGCCGAAAGTTATTGAGTGGATATATAATCCAACGGATATTGCAAGTAAAACTTGTGCCAAAGCATGGTCCATGGTCCATTATAACATTGCTATTAGCTGCTTACTCACTAGGTTGATATTCGGTTATGCAAGATGGTTTCAAACTGAACATTCTGTCCTTGAGTTATAGATATCAATAATTCCAAAAGTTTTTAAATTAAATTTACAATTTATTAGTTAAAAAATATGATTAAGCTGCGAATTTAGTAGTAAGGTAGCTTAATGGTTTTTTACAGTTTAATTGTCATTTTTATAAAATTTATTTGAACTAGCCATAGTGAAATATAAAAATTAATGTTGATCCCTTGGGCCTTTTAAATTGTTAGCTGGATAAACAATTAATATGTAATATTCATATGCTTAAATGCTAGTATAAAGCGTCCTATATATTCAACAATATTTATCTGATACTTTTTAACATGTTTAAGAAAAACACTCACACTTCTGTTACACGTGAATAAAGCTAGTAAAGGAGTGCACAAATGGTTATTCTTAACTTATTTCATTTAAATCAAAAGCGTAAGGGAATGGCCAGTAGACTTGCTAGGAAGTCTGTTCTATTGCTTTCGCGGAGATCTAGATATTCATCTTTCTTTTCTTTTCGCCTGTAATAATGTAATAATGTCTTAATCTTTGGTAAATTGTAGCTTTTTGATCTTGACTGGGAAGAGTAAATATACATTAATGTTAACATTCGTATTTAGTCAATGGCCTTGAAGCGTCATGAAGAATGTGCTATAAATGCGACATGTGAACCAATTGAAAAGCCTTTAAGAATACGTTATCCAAAAAAAGAAATGTTATATTAGTTCCTTGAGAACTATGAAGTCTACGACTTCTTGGGATCTATTACTCTGGCCTCGCAGTCCGTGGGATCAATGTCATGCTCCACAACTAGTGTGTTCTTGGAGATCTTGTCCGCCAGCAGAGCCACGGGATCCGAGGCCGTCTTGGCTACGACGGGTCTACCCGTCGATCGTCGCCGTATGTTCTCGTCCTGCTGCTGCTTCCGGTGCAGATCGCTCAGCCTGAAGGCCTCCAGGAACTCGTTCAGATCCACTTTGCCATCGCCGTTTAAGTCCATCATCCGGCACTTCTCCAGCATTTCCGCTTTGGAATAGGCACCAGGCATGTGGGCCACCAATAAATCAATAGCAGTTTCAAACTCATCCAGTGTTATTTCCCCTAAAAGGATATGCAGTCATGAGAGTCATGATTGGAGTGAGTGACTTGCCGTCTTACCAGAATTATCCGCATCAATTATATTAAAAATGGCAACCAAACTGGCCTTGTTGGCGTACAGAGCATCCATTACCGACGTGCCATCGGCCTCAGCTTCCAACTGAAAAAATAGTACAGGTATTTACCTATTTATCTAACAGATTAGATATTTACTTACAATCACATCCGTGTCGAGCAGATCCAGTGTCCGGTAATAGTTAACCTTCTGGCTGTCCGTGCCCGGTGCCAGCTTATCGCGCAGGAGACGCCAGGGCAGCCCCAACTTGGTGACCTTCTCCATCACCAAACACCAGTTCGAGATGGATATGTAGCCACTATCCTTGGCATCGCACTTCCTGAACTCATCCTCCAGCTCGTCCCGGTGATCGCGCATCCGCACCGCAAGCTCCTTGAGGGCGGAACTCTCCACGATTCCCATGCGCTGCTTGAACGACAGCCTCTTCGTTTGCGATGCCGCCGATATATACTGAACGAAGTGGGGCATCAGCTGGTTGTTCAGCCGGATATAGGCGCCCTTGTTGGAGCCAATGGCATAGTAGTTGGAGGCCGAGAAAATCGTAATTATCTGCGAAAATATTGGGAAGAGAGACTGTTAACGAAGATTGTAGGGGCATATTTATCAAATAAAGGATACTATTGCTCTGTCTTGATCTTAATGCAAAATATATATTTTTTATCTCTGACTTCAGTTTGCATACCCTTACGGTTATAAGCATTAATAAACAATTTGTTCGTATATTTTTTTTTTTGCACCGTTCAAAGTAAATTGCAAATTTTTATTCAGATTAAAGCTACTGAATCGAAGAATGATACAAGTACCCGATCTATAAGTCATAGATACATAATTCAAAACTATATTATATTTCAATAGAGAGTAGTCAATCTAAAACTCCAAAATGCTAACCAATCCAACTAATTTTGTCCCCAGGAAGGACGAGGATGAACTTTGGTCCCGACGCTATGCAATTATCTGTATGACTTTAGGAGGTTTTCTTGGACTTTTTTTCGGATATTTTGTTATATGGGGAATAATGAAGGATCGGAAGGTGGATTCAAGAGCTATAGATTTAAATCATACCAGCATGTGGGACGAATATTTAGATGAAAAATCTAGAATTAAATATCCTTCGGTGAGGTATATACATCTATCTTATGCGTTTGGCTTTTTACTTATTGGCCATGTATTGTACTTTTTCGCTGGACTTTTATTGTTTCTTGGAATGAAACAGGTAAGCTATAGATATTTATTGATCCAATCTGATATGCTCGGTCTATCTATTTGCCTCTTAAAAAATGTCAGAGTTATGCAATAGAGCATTTCAGAAAAGGAATCTAAAATAATTCAAGATTCAATAAATCCGTAGAAATGCCATCCCTTTGGCAAAGAAGAATTCGAATTGTAACTATTACGAATTTAAATTATCATCATATTCATTTTTTTTTTATGCAGAAAAATATCAGAATGTTTAGAGCTGGAAAGATCCTGAGCTGGGTCGGAGCAATGCTTAATTTCTGGATATTTATTATCCCACGTAAGTTTCCAACGCTTGTATTGACATATCCTTGTATTTTGTTAGTTAAACGAGTTTATTCAATGCTCACAATGCTCTTTCATGTTACAGTTGTGCATTATGTATGTGTTTCATCAGTAAAAACATACCTTGATAAATTAATAAAATCGAAGGGAAGAACTAAAAAATGAATTTCCAATTGAAGTTTTCCGAAAACACATATTACAAACAGCCTGAGTGATTATCTCCAAAATGTATGCGTTGTGATCACTCAATGTTTAAAAAATGTAAGTTTTTAATACTTATGTGTACTTGACGTCGATAAAATACCTTTTTTTAATTTCCAACAGAAGATTTTGAGATTTTGATGTGGTGCGCAGGGGCGTTTTAAATTTTTATGTGCACTGACGCCGCTGTTTCTTTAGATAATTGTATTTCTTTAAATAACTTTTCAGCCCAAACCTAAATATATTTCGATTAATAAGGTGTGGGCTGAAAAGTTATTTGTAATACCTCAAGAAGTCTTTGAAAAATATGATCTCGTAAAATTCAAAAAGTAAGTGGCTAAAATCCCGAACAGCATGTACAGTCAATAATGTCTTTAGACTGCCGACTTGTATTCATGTTGGTGTAAAGCGTGGGCTGTTCGTCCATTTGTTTTCTGGTGTTCTACATGTAATGATAATAAAAGCAGTGCCCCGTCCCGTCAAATGATCAAACCTGAAGATGGCAAGATAGAACACAAGCAACAGAAGAAACAGAACGACCATCCATGAAAGAATACATAGCTAAAGAATTGAAGAAAATCTATAATTATTATATATTCTTATAATTTCTATCATTTCCGGCATAATGTAAATACTCGCTGGAGTTTTAATGTGTATAGGAATGAATCGGGTCAGCCAAATTATAAAGTAAATATTAACACAATCAACATAACCTCAGAAAGGGTTTCCCAACTTCCACGGGAGCTATCGATATATATTGACCCAATCTGATACCAAAGTACTATATCTGCCTCTTAAAAAAGACCAGAGTTATACAATAGAACATCAGAGGAGCAACTACAATACTTTTAAATTCAATGAATTCGCTAAAATATCTTTTATCATCATTTAATCAGCTTACAATACCTTTTTCTGTTTACAGTTTACAATTTTTTGTCAATGCCGAAAATAAGGGAATACGTGACAGAGCGCTGGCCCAAGTAAAGAATGGATTTCCAATCGAAGTATTTCACATTGCCAATGTGTTTATCTCCAAAATTTCTGCGTTGTAATCACTCGAAATTTAAAAAATATGTGAACTTGAACTTTTTTTTTTATTTGCAACAAAAATTAAACTTTCAGATCTTGGTGCGGAACGATGCAAAGCTTAACTTAAAATCGTATGTATTAACCACTTACTTTTGACTAAAAACGCCATGAACACTATGACAGATTATTCCCACAGATTTCCACATGTTAGTTCTACATATATACATACATATATTTGACTTTGGATAATGAATCTCAAGCTATCGACGTCCTTTTCTTCCCGTTCACTAATCCAATCAATATTTCAATAACTTTCTGCAATGCCGAAAGAAGACCTTGGTGATGAGTTCTTCCTTTAAAAATGTGAGCTCGGAACAATTTTTGTAAAACATCATTGTCATTCGGAGCATTTTTTTTAGCTTCTATTCTAACTCGTCGATCGGTCAACGGCCTCGAAACCTGGGTTATGCGCCATCGTGTATTCATCCCATTCATTTCACGATCTATTCTCCGGATTTTCTAACTGATTTAATGCCCTCCTAGTACGTCGCCGACTATTTAGTCGTCTCATAAAGGCAGAACCTTATTTATTAAATGAGATGTCAATGATAATGATGTATAGAATTCATACAACACCTTAGAAAGGGGCACTTCTTTGATCTTTATCACGGATTTCTAACAATTCACTGTGCGGCTGAATAAATAAATAAAGTATGAAAATGAACATGTTTTCCAATTTTTTTTTTTTTTGCCGCATACTGTCAATCATGTTACATCAAAGTCGGGCACCAGTTAGGGTAAAAGATAATTGAATAAACCTCATAAATCAAATTTAAATGGTAAAAATTGTTTTTTTATATCACATGTTTTACCTATTTTAGCTCTTGAACCATTTAAGCTGAATAAACTTTCTGCGGCTTTCATCCACAATTCTGGCAGGTGACAGGTGCCTTCAAAAATCAATATCATTCAATTACAAGGCAGCAATGCTATTAAGCAAACGTAAAATTGCACATAACCGCTTAATGCACTATGCATGTAAATTGCAACCGCATGACAAGTCAAATATAATGACAAGGGGGTTAATGAGGAGGTGGCCAACTTCATGTCAGAAATCCATATACTTATGCATATTTAAACGGTCAATATGGTGTAAGGAAAATAAGTCTTTGCTGGCAAATTGTGGGTGATTATCACATGGCAAAATTGCCACTGGGTCCACTTATATTATATATAATTAGGGTCATTATTGTAAAATAACTTTGCCTAGGATATGTAAACAGGGTGGTTGGTGTAGAGAAATGAGAATGAGCAAAGTAAAATGTTGGCTTGAAATATTGAAATATTGGGGGAGGCCTGAGAGCCCTATATGAGAGATACCCACCTTGTTGTCATGCATGAACTCATGACCATTTGGCTTGCATTCGTGGGATCGAATGACGTAGCTGAGACGGTGGCGCTGCAGGAAGTTGTCGGTGACATCCGGGCCAAACCAAACGCCAGCTCCGCGCAGAGTGTTCGGAACACAACCCATCGTGGCCTGCGGATCGCTCCACATAATGTCGAAGATCTGCAATTACAAGGGATCTATAATATATGCTCTAGGGAGAAATATCCAAGCATCGTTACCTGCTGCCACTCGGTCTTGTCCAGGGGCTCGCCATCTGTGAGAGGTGGCCGCAAAATGGACACGTACTGCAAATTAAAAGTCAGAACCAACTTAATTTGTATCTGTTTGACTTCCTACCTTGCCCCTATCAATGCTCTTGATGAGATCCAGGCTAGTGCTGTCCGAGAAACCACCGTGGACGATGAGCACTCGACTATTGAGAATGGAGCCCAGGGGAAGCCATCGGTAGACCTCGTCGATGAAGGCCAGAATGCGCTTGTGATTTCGCTGCACGAGAAGATACACAGAAAACAATGCTTAGTATAGGCTCTGCTGTGTTTAGGGGAAGGATATTTAACTTACAGGATACTTGCTCTCCACCTCGCGAATGAATCCATAGCGGGCATTCATGACACTATCCTCGTGGTTGCCCCGATTCAGGAATACGGCCTGGGGAAAGGCCAAATAGAGAGAGAGCAGGAGAAGGAGCACCTCCAGGCCTCGCTTGCCCCTGTCCACAAAGTCGCCATTGAACACGTAGGGATTGGAAGAAGAGGGAAGACCATTCTGCGAAATATAACCTTTTAATTATCCGAACTATGGGCTAAATCATTAGTGGTTATTCCCACCTTATGCAGCACCACTAGAAGATCGTCCAACTTGCCATGAAGGTCGCCACACACCGTTACCTGTTGGGACACAGCCGTGGACACGGGTGAAATATTGGGCAGCTGCTTCAGGGATTTGGCTGCTTCGCGTAGAATTAGTGCCACATATTTGGGATGCAATCGGTTTCCCTAAAAGCTTAAGACTTTAGTGGCTGTAGTTAGTTAATTTGAGTAGTTTGTCTCACCCTTTTCTTGCGGAAGACATCAATCAATAGATCGATATGGTTCTTTCGTATTGGCAACTCTATTTTGGCATTCACAATGTCCCCGAACTCCTCCACGAGGTCGTCCTTTTCCTCCAAAACGGAAACTAAATAAAAGAAAGTTTAGTTTAAGCTTTAGATTTGGGATGTATGTTCCTCAAATCCCAACTCACCATGGGCCGATCCCTGGTACTGATTCTTTCTGCCCGCCGCCTGGGGCATGTGCTTAATGAGGTCATTGAAGAATTTATATAGCTACGTCAAAGACACAAAAACACAGAAAATGAAAATAAATTAGCAGAGTGGGTCAACAATGCTTCGGCGAGGTTGCACTTGCGACAAAGTTTCACGGCTGAGTTGATTGCTATCGACTTTTGAAACTCTACAAATGCACTCGACTGACGTCGTCGTCGTCGTCGTCGTGGAGGGCTCTCTAGTCTCTTGAGCTTTTCCTTGGCGCCTTCACCGGTGGATATAACTGCGACCACTGTTGACTCACCTCAGCCTGGTCCTGTTCGCTGGCGTACTCCAGGTTCTGGAAGATCTGCCAGTTGCAACGCCTCTGCATTTCGCGACGGGCCTGATGCCTGCGATACCATTTCTGGATGAATATTGCCGCTCGGATGGCTGCAAGAGTCGGAAATACGTATGTGTGTGTAAGAAAATATTTTTGAAAATGTTTGGACTTTGCTTTAGGACCACTA